>JAPQLA010000014.1:3143033-3157973 GCA_029822935.1 Naso vlamingii
CTTCAGGCATAATGTATCAAATCTGGCGACCTCACTGTGTTGAGGAGACTCCAGAAGGCTGCACACCATAACTGACCTCAGAGTCTGAGAGAAAGAAAGAAAATATCGTCCGTGTAAGGACTTCGGAGCAGAACAGATCAGTTTCACATTTGTTGTTTGTTGGGAGAACAACAAAACACTGAAAGTCGTTGGAAATGAAAGTCTTGTTTTCAGACTTCCTTCAACAATCCTCATGCAATGTTTGTAAAAATAAAAATCACATGTAAATTAGATAAAAGAAAAATCTAAATCTGAAATCTAATTCAAAACAATCCAAACCTGAAAATTACCCAAAATGCATTCAAATGATTAAAGTCATGGCTTAAAACACTATTCAAATAGTCGATAATTAGCAGCTGTATCTTTACATTTTAATATATTGTGTTTAAAAACCTTCATTTGCTAAGTGACTTGAGTAAATTTACTCAGTTACATTCAACTGCTTGAGTAAAAATAATGGTAACAGAAATGTCAGATGGATCTTTGCTTCAAACACACGAGACAAGGGACAAGCTGAGCTCTTTAGGAAACAATAGGAACTACGAGTTAGTGGCTCACGCAGATGAAATGTGCTCATGTTCCACACACACACACACACACACACACGCGCGTGCACACGCAGCGAGTCACATGTGTCTGCATGCTGTGCGATGATGCGCATGTGTCAGGATGTGTGTCGGGGTCACGTTTGAGGCAGCGATGTGCATCATGTGCTGCTGCAGCTCATCTGCTCCTCCACATTAAATTCACAGGAGATGCCTTCAGGACACACACAAAAAGTTGTAAAACTAATCGCTGGTTGTTTTGATAGAGAACTGGTCTGTGCAGACCACCTCACAGAAATGTAAACGTGAAGCTTTTTGAGCTGCTGTGACTTCAGCTTCTCAACAAAAGCTGAAATTAATCTGAGAGAAAACATCTTTGTGATTCTGTGCACAGTGAGGTGTCATGGGTAATAGGCTGCTCAAAGCAGGCGCACATGCAACACATAGCTTATTTAGTTTTCTGTTTTTTCTACGTTATTAAATCCAAAATTCTTTCATGTTTGTGTCTCAGTCATAATATACTTTCTTTTTACCTTCAGCAGGATGAAAGTGTGTTCTGCATTCTCATGTTTTCCAAACACTGTGGTTTGATGAACACAACACTGCCTCTCATGGACATATTGTTCATTAAACCAACGATTTGCCGAAGTCTGAAACTAATGTAAATGTATTTAAATGACGACGGCATACATCGAACTTACAAGCAGAATTCCACTTTAAATGTGTAAGCCCACACTCACTGTGGATGCAAGCCAAACCAAGTCAGAACCTTCAAACAGAGATTCAAGGATCAGCCAAACGTCCTCGCTTCAAGGGCCAAAAGTTTAATTTGTCTGCTCAAAGACACACACACACACACGCACACACACAGACACACTCACTCACACACACACACACACACACACACACACACCTGCCCCTGGCCTCTGCAGGACCAGCTGGAGAGGAAAAACAAACGGTCTCTTCCAAGAACTGCTGCTTTTTTTGGGGGGGGGGGATGCTGCTTTCAGGCCACATTTAGACGGGAGCAGCCCTACTAAAAACCAAAAAATCTGCAACAACAACTGAAAGCACTGCCAGAGAGGTAGTTGGCGATGTAACTTTGTAATGACATAGCGTAGGAGCTGCTGAAGTTGTTTATTTCCCGTTGCTGCTAAGCCTTAGCAGCAGCAAATAAAAAAAAATTCACAGTTTGACTTCTTAATTATGATACAAACACTCAAATGCACCTCAACAGACTGTCGTCATATTGCACTACGGAGTGTTTAATCGGAGTTTGGTCTTGGCTAGAGCGGAATGCATTGACTTGCATTAGCATTAGCATAGTCGCCACTTTCACAGGCTTTCTGTTCTGCCAGTTTACAAGAAGGTTGCATTTTCAAAAGATTGCACTCTGGAACCTGGTTACAAAAGTTTGTGGTTTCAGGGGCACCAGCACGCTGTTGTCATGTAAAAAAAGGCCGAACTGCAACAAAAGTTTGTTTGATGTAAAAACCTGCGCCGTGTAAACTGCCTCAGTCGTTCTCACTTGAGGCTGAATACAATGGCAAGCTTTTTTGTTCTCCATCACATTTTTGTTTTATTTTGATTTTTGTTGAACAGTTAAAAATAGTATCTCAAAGCTGTAGCAGGTAACCTCTGCTAACAAACGAAAACAAGCTAACGTTAGCTGTAGCATGAGACTCGTTGGGAAGCAAATCTGCTGCAGCCGTTTGTGCCAATAGTGTCTGTCTTCAGGTTTGCAGGCTGCAGTTTCAGGACCGTTGTTTCAGGGCCGCAGATCTAGGACCCTCGTGTTTCCCACCCAGGTAACTGGAAGAGCGCAAATACAGGATACTTTAAAGGTTTATTCCACCAAAATATTACTTAATAAACAAGTACCACCAAAATATTACTTTGTAGGGATACTTAATAAAAAAGTTTTTGCATTTTTAAAGGTTTATTCCAACCAAATACCAAAAACTTTGAATAGCCTACTCAAATACAGTAAGATACTACTTTCTGCTTCGCAATTCAACATGGTTGCTAAGAGTTGCATGCTTTGCAATCTGCAAGTAGCATAATTAACTCGTTATCAGGTAAAATAAACATAACATTTTTTAGCATATCTGAACAGGTTGCTCAGTCAACCACCATGTATCAATGTTCATACATCAAACAAAACATAAAACCAACCAAACATTAATAAAATATGGCGGAAACAAATGAATGTTTGAATGAATTTTATTGTTGTTTAGTGACTGTTCTTAGTAAGAACTGTACAATATTAAATACATTTAGGCACGTAAAAAAAGACACACACACAGAAGCATAACAAAGAAAATTGCCAACATTAAGAACAACTGTGTTTAATTAAGGTCAAGCATTTACACTGTAACCGTAGACAGTTTAGACTTTACTACTTAATGTAAGCTGATAACTTAATACAATAGGCCTACTTAATACTTAATACAATATAATTAATAATTTAGTTATTAAATCAGTCATTAATAATAGTTGAGCTTAGCAAAATCACGTTATGTTTTCTTTGTACAACTTTAAACTGACGTTGGGCTAACAGTTCATTTTGCAGGGCAGCTAGCTAGCGTTAACATTTAGGCTAATGTTAGCTAAAGTTTACATTAACGTTAGTGCCTTGAAGACAGACATTGTCATAGTTAGCTTAAAGTTAGCCTTACACAATGCTGTGACACTAGATGATGTTCATTTTTCTGTTGAATCTTCCATAATTTGTGTCTCATTTTAAACAAACTAAACTTAGTTCATCTTCAGTATTTACGCTGTGATGATCATCCATCTTCGTGTCGAGTGAGTATTGAGCACATGTACTAAAAGCCAAGCAATGCACATGTGCAAAAAACAGGGTTCCTAGATCTGTGGTCCTTAAACTGCAGCCTGCAAGCCTGCAGACAGACCCTTCTCGTTTGTGCCGGCTCGGGTTTTGTTTCGTTTGTTGTCTCTCTCTCTTTTAAGTCCAGTCTGAACGGAGACCAAATGTTGCAGGGAAAGTTGCAGCGCAGTAAACTGGTTCGTCTCAGCTCGTGCCGACTCACGGTGAGTCAGTCAGCTCAAAGAAGCAAAGAAGCATAGCATAGACCGGCCAATCAGGACAGAGTGTGCATAGAGTACCACTGATTGGGCAAATAGAACGGGAGCAATAGAATTTTTACTGATCCTGAATACAGAGGCATGATGGGAAAACACAGAGATCTCACGATACTCTGAATTAAATGGTTTAGGTTTAGGTTAAATCTGGCTTATTTTTACATGTGTTGGTGTGTAAATGACAAATGTGACAGTTCAATTAATGACACATCATTTCCTGTTTGCAAGGTTTTATAAAATATTGAATGTTCGTGTTAAACTGAGAAATGCGTTTGCCGAGTCGTATTTTATACTGAAGCTTCAGTTCTGGGATCTGGTGCTTTTCTTCTTCTGCTGTAATTGTGTTAATTGAGACACCCACAGTTAGTGTTACATAACGCCTGGCCGTCTTGAGAAAGGAAGGAGAAAACCTGAAACACAGCGATGTGCTGCAAAGCTAAATTCAACAGTTGTAGCAGTGCTGTAAAGATTTCAGGTCGTTTTTACCGTTTTAAATGTTGATATTTGCTTCAGCTCAGAGAAGAAAGAGGAAACGTGTCACTATGAAAGACCTCCAGCTCTTTCATCCACCACGTCTGTGACCTACAGCTCCTCATCAAACACACATGAAGGAATACAAATTCACATTTTTCCATTTCCATGAGGTCATTCTGCCCATGTTCTCCATCTCATCTGATCACCTCATCACAGCCCACAACACACAGCACAGAGGACACAGTGAGTCCATCATGTCAGGGCTGAATTCACTCTGAGGTCATAAAATGACTGAAAGTCTTCAAGCTGCTGGTGTCAGACAGGAAACTAGTTTTATTTTGATGCTTAAATACTTCCTGTTTGTCACTTCTGCTTGCTCAAAGTCTCCTTGCTGTCACACACAGCTGACTTTGTTGCTACAAAAAAAAAAAAAAAACCACACAAAGACCATACTACTTTGTTGAAGGTTTGGCTTCAGGTCTGTTGCCATCTGCTGGTAGCAGCTCGTCACTGCAGCCTCAGTGGAGCTCTGATCTGTCTGAAGAAGATGAAGGACGACATGAAAAAATGTTTTAGTGTTATACCTTCCTCGAAGGCTTGAGCCTCATCAGTTCTGATTGCTGACAAGTTTACTTTTCAAACTGTTGTTTTATTGGATCTGACACAAGTCACGGGAAGATTTTGGGACCGAGTGGCCTCTGATATCTGACACTGACCATCTGAAAAACCTCCACCTCTCTTCCTTTAGGCCTCCCGAACAGAAACACTCCTAGCCCCATCGACCCAGACTCCATTCAGGTTCCTGTTGGGTACGAGCCAGACCCAACCGACCTGGCTCTGTCCAGTGTGCCGGGGCAGGAGATGTTCGACCCCCGCAAACGCAAGTTCTCAGCTGAGGAGCTTAAACCACAGCCCATGATCAAGAAAGCTCGCAAGGTCTTCATCCCAGATGACCTGAAGGTAATTTGGAGTTGGTTCTGCTACAATGAAGGTGGTTAAATGATGATGAGGTCTGTTTTCCTCTCTTTCAAACACTATTTTAAAGTCCCACAAGCTTGAAATCAGCTACTTGTTTAATCATTATCAGCTGTGAGATTTGATACTCAAGGAATTTTAAAGAAAAAATAACAATTATTGAGTTGTTGCTGAGAAAATCAAATATAAAATTAAACAGAGATTTGGCAAATTTTATTTGCTTACATAATAAAACTAAAAATAATAAACAGATTTTGAAACTCCACATACAAGGAGTAAATGTCAGCCCAGATTTGCACAAATGCGCACACATTCTGAGCTCCTTGCAGAACACCAAACACACTTCTACACATTAGACACATCACTCAGAACTGAAAGCATGTGTGTGTGTTCATTGCTGAAACAAAACAGTCAATAAGTAATAAGTAATCAACTGCACTCACGTGAAGACACATCTAACCAATCAGATCACACAGAAATCGGAGCTTGCACGGTGACACCGATGTGAAGTCATGCAGGGCTTGATGCACCGCTCAAGTTGATACTTCCTCAGACTTTTTGTGTGTGTGTGTGTGTGTGTGTGTGTGTGTGTATTAAATTTTATTTTGAACATGAAAATTAAAGACAAAAGATGGATCATCAATGAGATTGGTATCAGACATACAGCAAACTCATGCTAACATAAATAAACATTTTATATCCAAAAAGGAGTAGGTAGAAGTTTGACACCTATCAAGACCTCCCCCTTATTTTAAATAATCTTTATACAAACGTATGTGTATGGGTTTTTTTTTTCATTGGCTCACTCAAGTGATTACTGTTTTTATAAGTCAGGTAAATCAAACATGATCAGACTTTCAAGTCCCAGTTGTAGGAAATAATATCAAGATGACGAGAATGAGAGGTCAGTAAGATACAAAGCAACTTGCTTCCTGTGTCCATGCAAAAAGTTGTTTTTAAACAGTCATTTGAGTCGTTTACTTGTGACTTGTTCACATTCATGTCATCTTTAGTTGACAGATTTGTTTTCCAATTGCATTTGTGTCAATTTTTACAGCATGCTGCCAATAGAAATGCCAGAGAAATACAGTTACAGTGTTTTTATACTCAGCACATGTCTTTAGAAAAGACGAAATGTTAAAAATGTTTTCGATGAAGCACAAGAGTGAACAGTTGGTGGGGGAAAATCAGTTTATTTGGTGTTTGTCTGTAATGTTTTGGTGCAAAGAGTTGATGTAGTTTTGAATGTAGTGCTTGTGCTTCAATTATTTTGTGTTTGTTTTTGTTTTTCGTGCGAGGTTTCGACAAACAGGCCCTAGTTTCAGGGATTGTGTTTTTGCAAAAGTGAAAAACTGTAAGAAGGTAAAAGTTAGGACGGTTCATTCTTAATTTTAAAAGGGCATTTCTTTAGAGGGTCCATGTGCTGATGGGCGGAGCCTAGACGTTGTAACCCCTCTCCAGCTGCAGTGCACGACTGTTAAATGACTGACAGGCACGCAGATGAACCATCAGTGCTGATCAGAACTGGGCTTAAACCTGCAGGGCATGCTGGGATAGATTGGTGTGATGCAGAGATGCTGCTTTATGTTGTCAGCTCACTGCTTACCTGTTGAGCAGTGCTGGTTTTGATCTTTCCCGTCGCTCCTCTGTCCTCTGCTGGCAGGTTGGGCTCAGAGGATTTTCTCTTTTTAATTTGTTGGAATGAAAAGTGGATGGCTGCAGGCCAGACAGCGACAGCTGAGAGCAGACTGTGACAGCAAAGACTTCAGGGAGACACCGACCCTCTGATCAGTCAGCAATTGTTATAAAATCTAGAAGGAGAAAAACAGCAGCATAGCCTCAACAGGGATAATATTGGCATTTGAGCACAAGCAGCAGATAAACAGAAATCTAAAATGTCTGTGTTGACATGCTGGAACTATTTCTCCTCAGTCGATGCAGTGACTGCGTGCAGCTTTTTGAAGTTTGACACCCAAAACTGTGTTTTCTCACATTAAACAAATAAGTCATGTTGTTTGGACAGCTGTTTGTTTTACCTGCTAGCTGTTCGCCTCTGCTTCCACTCTCAATGCAAAGCTAGGCCGACTACCTTCTGACTGCAGACCTGAATCCTGAGAGTCTTCGTACAAATTATCTAAAACCTGTGTGTGTTAGAATTAAATCACTTTTACTTATGTTATTCTACTGGTTTCTAATAAACTTTCTAATAAACTTCTATTATAACACAAAACTAAAAGGAGAAATTTTCAAAATTAAAACCCAGGTTGTAAGAAACAGATCTCCATCTTCTGTACTCTTTCAGTTTTAGGTTCAGTTTAATCAAGAAGAGCACTGTGCAAATTAATAAAACACACAATTGTAGATGGGTTAAAGTGACAGAATTAGCACAAGGTCCTCTGGCCTTGATGTTAAAAAGGCTTTTGAAAACTCAATGTGTTCTCCTTTTTTCATGTCTTCTCTCCTTTCCCTTGTGTCCTTTGAGCAGGATGACAAATACTGGGCCAGGCGCAGGAAGAACAACTTGGCAGCCAAGCGGTCCCGTGACGCGAGGCGGCTCAAAGAGAACCAGATCGCCATCCGAGCCGGCTTCCTGGAGAAGGAGAACTCGGCTCTGAGGCAGGAGGTGGCCGACCTGAGGAAAGAGCTGGGACGCTGCAAGAACATCCTGGCCAAGTACGAGGCACAGCACGGGCCGCTGTGAGGACACACACACACACACACACAGATATGTACACACACACACAAAAACACAAACACACCCTGAATGACGACCCTGCCTCCTCCTGATCCACCAGCGACCCCCCTTTCACATCTCCACACGGTCCTGATGCTCGATTCACGGCAACTGAAGGTTCGGATTCAAAAATGCATCAATAATTATTTAAACTTTTCAAACTAACGTGTTTGTGAGTCTCTCAGTGCTGTCAGACTTCCTGTCTGTGGCTCTCCGCATAGACAGGAAATAAGAAACATGTTTGTTTGTTGACGATAAACAGATTTACATGAACAGTGTGCTGAATGTGAGCTCCACATTTCTTGTTGATATTTGGCAGCAGATTATTTCCTCTTTAAAAACCAGAAGCTTCACATCTGTATAAAGCTTGTATTTGTCATCTGTTTCCATGGCAACAGTCACCCAGCAGCTGCTTGAAGACAGGCAGTTTGCCCCTGAGCTGCTGAGTCGAGTGCATTACTCAGGATACACACACACATACACACACACACACACACACAGAGCTTTCTCCTCATGGACTCCTCTTTGACTCACAAACACTAAACTGCCCGCATCGACGCGCCTGATGTCTGACCTTTGACCTGCGACCCCCCCCCCCCCTTGTGAACGGTAATGGCACTTTAGAACTACCGACGCCTCACAGACTCCTCGCGCCCTCCTGCAGGTGTGCTCCCACAATGCACCTGTCCATATGTACATACTGCCTTCGCTCTGCCCCTGATGACTCTGATGTATATGAATGTGCTCCGCCTCCTGCCACTCTCCGATTGGTCAGTCTGCATATGCTTTGCTTTTGTTGCTGTCATGGCCGGTTCAGCCTTTGTGAGGCCCTGAGCTGTCACTTTATGGATGTTTATTTGCAAAGAAAACATTAGATATCACAACTTCAGATGCACTCACTCATTTTACAGAAGTGCCCCAAAACACCAAAAAACTTTTATAGCAACCCCTGAAATTTATTTTTTATACAAACATAAATTTGGGATCAACCCCTAAATTGTATTTGTGATAATCATTAAGTTTGCAGTGAAAACATCAGGGAGTGTATCTGTAAAGCACAGACGCAACGCTTAGCAGCAGGTTTGTATCCATGTGACTGTGAACTGAAGGTTTGTTCATAAATGTGATGTTTCGCCTTCAGTTCCCCGTCTTCACTGATTGTTCTCTTCTGTGTTCATCGCTCTGAGGTTTGACTTTGTGTCTAAGCTGTTTGTCTGTTGAATCTTGCCACAGATCACGTTAAAGTCGGGACTTTGCTGTGATGTTCAGAGTGAAAATCTGCTACCTGCTCAGACGTAAAAACAAACTGTAGAAATCTCAGCACTGCTGCTCGGGACCGACGCTCTGACAGCTGGAAATGATGAATAAAAACGATCATACTCAGTCATTAACAAGGATGAGCCAAAGTTCAGCCCTTTAAACACAACAGTATGAAGAATATCAATGCATTGAACTTTTTCTAAGTTTGTTTGTAAATGACTGCATCCAGTTTTTAATTTACATTTCACACAGTGACTCATGCTTTGTAGAGTCGTAGTTATAGGATGAGCAGGGCGTGTGCAGAGATTTCTAAAGTGATGAGGCCGTCACCTGAGAGGTGACATCACAGCTTTGTTATACAACCTGGTGCCTACATGGCAGCAGCACATCAGCGTTACCGGGGCAACACAGAGGCAGTGACAAACAAACAGCTGTTTTTTGTTTTGTTGTTGTGTGTCACTTTTCAGTTTGAGCTGTTCTGAGTGTCACTGCCTCGAGCTTTCAGATTTATTTAACAGAGAAATCTGAGCTGCTTTGTTTTACGGACAAAATGTCAACAGAATAAAATGATATTTTCCGTGTTTTGTCCTGTAGCGTTGTGAGTGAAAGCCGTGGCTGCAGCTGTACAAAAAGAAAAACAATTGTTTTGTTTTGGCAAAAGCAAAAACGAGTCCCAGATTGTAAATGAGAGTGATTTTGAGTGTTTTGCTGTTTTTTTTTGTCACTCTTCTCAAACTGTTCAGGAGGAAACTCATCATCTGCTTTTGTTTTGAATGTTTGGAAAAAGTTTAATAAGCTCAGAAGGTGGACAAATGTTCCTGCAGCTGTCCAGAACAAGCTGAAAGTTTCACCTTCGTTTAAAAATGTTTCTCTGCATTTCACTTTAAACACTCACTCGCTCCTGCAGTGCAGTCGATGGTTCTTTATGGCTTTGGCATGAATTTATTTTTAGGTTTTCTCTCTGTTGTATTTTCCCAAGTGTAGCTCAGCGACAAGTACGCCCCCCGGTGGCCGAGAGGGACATGAATGTATATTTGAATCAGTGCGTTGGGTGAGTGGTGTTGTCTTATACTGTGGAACCACTTTAGTACTCTTTACTACAGACCAAAAGAATACAGTATATAAAGGATTTATTGATATATTAAAGGTTTTAATGTTTATACAGAGATATGCTTCTTGTTTTTGTACAGTCTGTTTTCCTACATAGATATTTCCTGTGTATTTTGGAAAGGGTTACATAAATATAAGCAGTACAAATATATAGCCTATACGTATAAATATATTCAGAAATATTACCAAAACTGCGTGCCCGACCGGTGTGGGTGATACATGGGCATTACAGAAATCCTCTGAGGTTTGTTTGTGTTGGATCCTTTCCTCCCTGCGTAGTCGATATACCTCAAACCCTCCCTCCCCCCCCCCCCCGACTTTCTCACCCTCCATCACACCTGTGCAGGTGCAGCTGATTCAGTTTTTGGGTAGATTTTGTACCAGGTGCTCCTCCACTTCAACGCAGTCGGCTCCACACCGATGCTTATGTGTGTATAGTTTCATGGCTGTTTCTGGCCTAGAGGAATGTATTCACCCGACCTGAAGCACTTCTTTTTACTTTCTCGTTCACTTGTTCTGTTTGCTGTGATTTCTCTCTCCTGCATCCTGCTGTTCGGTTCTGTCTGCAGCTCTGTTCTGTTTCAATCTGTGTTCAGAGACTTTTTTCCTATATTTGTCCTTGGTTATGTTTCTCGTGATCAACATAAGAATAAATATATAAAAGTTAAAATCTGTGTCTTTTGCTTTTTTCTTTTCTGGAGCAGCTGGGTCCTTTTTAAATTCATGGACAACTGAATTATTGATTACATATTGTTAAATTTAACTGCAGCTTGATGACTGAATTGTGTCTTGAACCATAAACATGAGGTCAGGCATTTGAGAAGTTATTATAATTAGTTTAATTACAGCTGACTTATCACAATGAAGCATTTCCTGCACTTTTTATATGATAAAGTAGTTTCAGAGACTGTTTACAAAAAAGAGAAAGTGTTTAATTTGTCAGTTGAACATTTAAATAAAATAAATTATTAATTGCAGAACTCAATTTGCTGAAAATGAAACAAAAAGGAGCCTTTTCATTTTCACAGGATGTTTCTGACCATGGCTCAGTCACAGTTATCACTGCAACATGTGACCGTCTCACAGTGTAGAAACACTGGAAGAACAGTCTGGAACAGAATGGATCCACATAACGTGATTCAGTGAGTCTGTTGGCCCAGTGCATGCTGGGAATGTTCCTAACATCTCATGTAACTGGAGTTACATGATCAGCTCTCTTAACCAGTGATTTCAGGATGACTTCAGTTCAGTTTAAATCAAAGCAAGTCAACAACCACCACCAGGGGGCAGCACCTCCCCACCTGCTGTGAGTCACTGCAGCAGGATGAAATGACACCAACACCAGTCTGATAAGAAGTCATTCATGATTTCTTTCTTTCTTTCTTTTTGGTGATGGGTGAAAAAATCTTTCTAACGAGGTGTTCTTTGGCGCAGGGACATATTTGATAAATATCATGCTCGAGTTCATGCTGTTGTGCTGAGTATCATCACAGGCCGAGCGTTTACACAACAGTTCTACAAACTCTGTTTAGTTGACAGTAATAAGCAAAAGCAGGTTATTATTGTTAATTTCATCTTTTATTTGGCTCCGCCAGCACAAGTAATTTCACAACTGGACCGGTACAGGACTGTTGCTAAGCAACACAAACAATTAACATGTGCCTGCACATTAGCTTAAGTAACAGAAGGGCCGACTTCTTTCCTTCTTGTCATCTTTCTCTGAGGACAATCTGAAAAAATGTCTGTCTTTTCTGTGCAGTTTGTCACAAAGTAACCTAGCAACCGACAGTTAGTGATTAACACACCTGTGAGGCGGAGTGATACATAAAGTTTAAAGTCCCAGTGCTGCTGTCCTCTATCAGCCCTCATTAAATGCCTCTTGTCCACTCAGATTACTTGGTAGAGACTGCCAGCTGTATAAAGAGTGTTTAAATATAAGATTGTGATAGTTTTAGATTGGTGTATATTCTGCTAAAGCTAATATTGAGTTCTTGTTTTAATACTGCGTATTTAAACTTTACATAATTATTGCTTTAATTTGTTGTTTGCGCTCCTTCAGCTGTTCAGTTGTCACCGTTAAACCATCATTGCTGCTGAAGACCAGCCGACCCATGGTTGTATTTTTCATTTTTTCTTTCAGAATAAATTGTTTTCTAAAATAAGTCATCCGCTTAAGTCAATCCTCACTCTATGGGTGTAACAAAAACATAGAATATACAAACAGTGGAGATTTTTGTTTGTTTGTTAGGAATGTTTTTTTCTGCTGTGTTTATGGCTCTGGAACAGGTAAAAGACAGATTTGTCAGAACAATAACTTTCTTCATTGCTTTTTCTTTTGCAAAACAGTTTGCGAGAAAAAGTGCTGTCCAGTATTTTTCACTGAATACAAAAATAACTTAATTATTCATATTAATGAACTTTTATTATTAACTTTCTTCTCAGGGCTTATCAGCCACACATCACAATTTACTACACATACAACCTACCTGCATGTCACTGTTCTTCACAGACAGACAGACGGCATTTCTATTCATTGGTAATGGTTTGATTTCCATTTAACAAATACACGGCATGACACTGATTATTCCTATGAAAAATTTATTTCAATAAACTTGATATGTATATACATATATTAGTTTCCTCCCACTTACATAATATATATACATATATAGAAGTGGGAGGAAACCAGAGTCCACAGACATCCGTCTATCTGGAAAGATAACCGCAGCACCTTGGTCGATCCTGGTCAGCCCTGTTGAGAGCAACATCTGAGGTGGCTCAGCAATCTGATCCTTCTTCTAAGTTCTTTTAAGTTCTAAAGAAATGTCAGCATAGTGAACTTAAAGTATTCAAATTAAATGCAAAGGTAGCTTTAAATAAGCTGCTGCAGCAACAATATTTTTTGTCTATTTTTCAAATAAACCAGCTTAAAACAGCTCCTAAATGAAACTTCCGTGGCCTGAAGGAAGTAAGACAGTTTGTTGCTTTAAAATGATAAAAATGTAACTTTAAACTTTGTCGCTGAGTATTTTACACCAATACTGCTACGTATGGCCCGAAGAAAACATCTTCCACCTCTTACTGAACACGTGAAATGAATGAAACAGCCCATGAGGTGAAAGAACGCGTCCCTGCTGACTGTCCAAGCAGTGCAAGCAGATTAAATCCCAATAACAACATGTACTGCTCTTTTGATTCATTTGGGTTCATATTTGACCCTCTTTAGCCTCCCACTAAGTTGAAATTGTCATTATGTAAGACCATTTTCTCAAAGTGAAAAGCAGCAGATCAGGATATTCTGCTAATCCCACGAGTTCAGAGCATCACACAGCAACAGCAGAGGAGTTTTAGAGCTGCTTTCAAATCATTTAGGCACACAGACGAGTTCATGAAATACTCTCTGTTCTGTGAAAAGACAAAATGACAGCATGTGGTGCTGTTTAAAAGCAACAGGATTTTTTTTTTATCTCAAGGCTTTAAAAACAAGACTAAAGGATTCGCAGCAAGTGTTATGCTGTCAGCTCTGTGAGGCTGAAGCGTTCAGCCGTGTTTGGAGCTCAAGGCTAACAGCAGCAAAGGGAACACACAGGGAAACGCAGGAGGATTCAGACTGAAATCTGGATTTTGAAATGTTGTAATTTTACTCACGACAGGGCTGTGAAGACTCTAAAAAGAAAGGTGTAAAAGTGCAAATGTTTGAGTCCATGTTGGACGTTCCTCAGAGCAAAATGAGCCGTATGCCAGCGGACATAAGACTTTACATGACATACCTACTTCTTGTTGTCATTATTTATGTGGACTGCGTTTTCCTATAATGGACATTGATTGGTTTGTTGATGGGCATGTGCTTGATGTCAGTGTGTTGACAATGTGACGGGTCGCTTGACCACAGCTTCCGTTAATAGAGAAAAGTGAAAGAACAGACTCACAGTATTGCAACCATAATATTTTGATTATGGCATTACTACCAGCAGCACCAGCTGTGCGCCACAAAAGACTGTATGAATTCACTGGATAAACTTCCTTGTCACATGAAAACTTCATCATCATCAACAGGAAAAGAGAAGAAGACTGCAAGCCATTTGGCAATCGATGGCAGCTCCATTTCGGGAAAGAACTATAAGGTGAGTGACAGGCTGTTAGGCCTGTCAGCGGCTATACATTATTTTGTCTTTGTCATTATTCTTTTTTTTCCATGCAGTAAAGACATTTGAACACAGAACAGTCAGAACTACTCTTGCATGTCACAGCCACCTTGTAACTTAATGTAATTGGTCTGAAAGCCCGAACCTTCCAAAATAATGGTTTCACACTAGCAACAAACTGAACCATGGTTCACAAACTGAGAACAATTCTTTCAGTCAGACCAAGGTCCAGTTATTTGGTTCAAGGAAGGTTTCACACCTGGATTTTTGGTCCTGATCAAACTGAAAAGACCAAAAGTCTGGACCAAACAAGTTCGGTTTCAAAGCATCCTAAAAGGAGATATCAAACTCCCCACAGCCACCCACTGATTCCATCAAAGTGACAGACGAAACAACTGAATCCAAAATGAAAAGTGAAGTGAGAATCAGAGGAAGAACAAAATGGAGGGGATGGAAACTATCAAAAAAAAAAAAAAAACCCTCTCATACATTGTCGTCACGGTTTATCGCTACTGATTCCCTGAAGCTGTTTTCACGGCACTTACAGTATTTG
>JAPQLA010000014.1:3202512-3213294 GCA_029822935.1 Naso vlamingii
GGCTTGTGTGGGTGTTTTACAGTGCATGCTCTGCAGACTGGACTTACGGTGGAAGATAATGGTTCTGATAGCCACCAGATGTCTATTTAAAGGTGTTTTAGTGGAGAGAGTAAAGCTCAGCCACTCCTGTCTGTGATAAAAGTGCTCGGTTAAAACAGTGATCAGTCCAGAAAGCTCTACTCCTCCTCCAGCCAGCAGAAACATTGTTCCTCAGTTTTAATAGCTCATAAAGTATTTGTCTGGCACCATAGCGATGGCAGTTATGTAGGCAAAGATAAGCCAAGAGCCCACAGGGAGCCTGAGGGCAAACATTGGTGTTTATGTATGTGGGGGAAATACACTGTGAATATAAGGGAGTAAAGCAATTATGACTGTTGTTGCTGTGTTGGAGAGTTTTTAAATAGAAGTATAGAGAACGTATGGGAGCAGTTCTAACCACTTGCAGGTTGTTTTCTGTCCTTAATATAAAGAAATAAATAAATAGCAAAACAGTTTTATAATATTGAGCATGCTGTACAAAAGGCTGTGTACAACCATCTGCTGAAAATTTTCTTGCAGCAGGTAAAAGGAAAGTTTTGAGACTGCTTCTAGACGAGGCTGGTGTTTCCTTGATTAAATGCTCATTCTGTTTATCTCAGGCAGAGCATCATCCACTTTAGAGTAGCATGTATCTTACGTGTTTTGTTTAAAAGCAAATGTCATAAATAAGTACAACATGTTTTGCAGAACGTAACTTCAAGTATTTTTCTTCTTTTGTTGACGGGCCGACACAGTAAGAGTCAGCATAATAATACTTTATAAATATACATTTTTTTTTATAAATATAAAAATATAAATATAATACTTTTTAAATTCCACTACAGAAGAGACTTGATGATCTCTGCAATTAGGTGTGGGGGAAAAATAGACATATATATATCGATATCGGTATCAGTTGAGTTGTAAAATATGGGCATATCAGATTTCGGCAAAAAATCCAATATCGTGCATTCCTTACAACAATTCAAGAAAACTTCTCCAGACTGAGTTAATCATAATAACAGGAAGAACATAAAGATCAGAGTGGATCAGTGCTTTTAAACAAGTCTGACACTCCAGTTATTATCTATAATCCATGAGACTTTGATGGCAGGTGTCGTATGTTCTCCTCCTGCCAGTCAGATCTCTGCAAAGATCATATTTTTGACATTAAGACATTTGTTGCCGCTCAAAAGAGGCTTTTCTGAGCCTGAGGACACTGTTCAGACAGTTTACCGGCTCATGTGGCAGCAGCACCTCTGAAAGCTAAAATATGCTCCAACATGCTGCCGTTCATTTTCTGCAATGTGTCAGAAGCAGCAGTTACTGTTTTCGTCTATACTGCAGATGTTGCACATCAGCATGTCGACATCTGCAAGTCTGAACTGATGCAGCTGCAACTTGACTCACCTGTAGGCGGCTCTACAGAGAGATGTTGGGTCAGTGTGTTTAAGCTGCTTCACATTAAAACACTGTTTCCATGTTGTAGAGACGGTCTAGATGCTGAATGTCCTACTGCAAGTAAATGCAACATTATTCCCTCCTTGGTTTAGCTGAAGGTTTCCTTTCATTTGACACAAAGGCTTAGTGACCGATCAGCCTCTGATAAACTGTGATATCTGAAACACACACACACACACACTCAGGTAAGGTAACACCTCTGTACAGCTTTGAACACTTGAGAGCACCATTTCCATCAGCTTTGGACCTTCATTCACTTGTGTGTGATTATGTCCGCTGCTTGGACCCTGAAAACTTTTTTAAACTTTTAAACACTCTGCGACTTTCCCTGCAAGCAACTTTTACCAAATAAACAGGCACTAAACAAGCTTGTGGCAGAGACGTCAGGAATCCTGCGTAATTTTATCAATGATGTGAGGAAGTGTATGGATCAGGGATGCTGAGTTGGGCTCAGCTGTTGAATTTTGTCTTCCGGAGAAAAAATGAGGGGAGGAGTCGAGCCAGAGGATCATGGAGGAGCCGCCGCTACGTCGTCTCAGAGAAGAGGTAACAGCAGCTGGATCTACATGTGTCATCTGTGTTTAGAGACAGGAAGAGGATCTTAATGCACAGGCGCTGTATGTACAGTGGCAGCCATGTTGGACATGTGTCCTGTTGTACTGTAAACTTGAGTCCGAGTATCAGGTTCACTATTAAATTAATCACAATGCTCTTCAGACCAGAAACTCTAAGAGAAAGTATTGATGACGATGTTAAAAGCTCTCTGTTGTTGCTGGAATCAGTCTGTGTCTGCACGACCTCCTCGCAAGTCCCATTCAGTTTTTGTTCCCAAACTTTTGATTGTGTCAGCAGGCTGTGATGTTACTGACTCTTCTGTTCTTCACTGCTGGCAGGTCAACAGAGAAGGAGTCCAGCTTCCTGAGCCCTGCTCTGGGGAAGGAGATGCCTTTCCTGGCCACGCCCCTCCTCCCCATCCTCTCCTCCACCCCTGCTGCTGCAGTGCTGAGTTCAGGGACGTCAGCAGGAGACTCCGCCTCCCAAAGTGGTGTCAGCATCAGGAAGCGGAGGCGACTCGCTGCAAGCCCTGGAGGACTTCACTGGAACTCTGCAGGTAAGAACAGACACCTGTCAGCCAATCACAAACAAGGACTTTCCAGCTCTGCGATGCACCCTGTGTACACCTGATTTATGTGAATGAGAGCTAGCTAGCTAAGCTGACTTAACACTGTATTTCCTGTGACAAGCCTACTTCAAAATAAAAATAAACTTGCATTTTGCCAGTCAAGTGCTTTTAATGTGAAGCTGTAGTAAATGTACAGTTGCATTAGCAGTAACTTAACACTGTGCTCAACAGTTTATTTTCCATGTAGAAATTCAGTTTAACGGGGATTAGGTCACCGGTGATGTCACGAGACGGTGGAAAAACTTCGTCGCCAGAGTAACCTTAGATGCTGACTATCTGCAGCACCTAAGGTGCTGACTCTGTGCTCTCACAACTGAAACCTTCTCGTGAACTGAATTATTTCTGTACAAACTCTGTATTTTGGATTTATTTGGAAGACTTTAGAGACTGATAACTTTAGTTAACGTTACCTTGGTAATGATCGTCACGTGTCTTTGAAGCCCTCGTCCTCCAGTGCACTTTCACCGTTTTGATTATGTTTGAGTCCAGTGTGCATGTGTGTTTTCCTCATTAAAATGCAGAACTGTCACATTTTCATTAGCGTGTTACTCGCATTGACAGGGAATACCTGATCTGTCCGCTAAGATCACAGACGCATTGGCAGATATCAGATTCATATCTGATTTATTTCCACATATGGACGAGGCCTAAAATGGATCTGAGAACACAGATTCCATGTGCTTTTTTCCTTCTTACACGTGCATAGTACAAATACGATCTGTACCACATGAGAGGAAAAAACTGGAATTGGGCCACTTGAGCCGTGTAGTGAAATTGTGGCCTTTGACGTTTGTGATCATGGACGCAGACAGGAAACCGACCGACGGATTCAGGATCGGTTGTGGACGTGCCATCATTTCAGGAATGTTAACAGCACAAAGTGCTCAAACGTGCCCACGTACAGTCTGAGGGTCTTGTTTATTCTGTCTGGGGGCTTCGCTTCCTGTGTTAGTGAGACTGTCCTGTAGCTCCACCCTTCTGGAGAATGATAATGAGCTTCCTGTCGAGCAGATTACAGCCAGCTCCTCCTCTTCTCCTCAGTCTTCATCTTCATCTTTGTTGTTAAGTGCAAAGTAGCTTCTCTCTACCTTTTGCCTTCTGACACATTGAAACAAAGCAGCTTCTGCTCATCACAAGCTGCATGAACTTTCACCTCTTCAGCAGAAAGTGGCCTCTCAGACTCAAACATCTGAATATGTGAAAGGTATTTCAGTATTTACCTTGAGACCCTTCAGAGGGCACGACCCACAGGTTGAGAACCACAAGGGTTTATCAGAGGGGTTGTTGTAGAGTCTTTTGCTGTTATCACCTCAACAATTTGATTTCCTAATTTTGTGTCATTCAGTTGATCCTTAAAAGAATCTCTGCACACCTAAGTGTGTGACAGGTGTATCGGAGGAAGGCGCATTTTAAAGGAACGATAAGAAAAGCTGCAGCACACTGTCCTGTTTTCTGCTGACACATTCCACGTGTTCATTCAGCGTTTCGACGTATCAGTGTTGGTCCAACAGACCTTCATCAGCGTTTCTCTCGTAATGTCATTCAGTTGAAAAAGTGTTATCACTCAATTTTTTTCTGCCATCTCAACTCTTCAGTTGTTGTAAGTTCTGTAAAAGTCTCATCCATCCATCAGAATCTGTGTTGTCATGTTGATCTCAAAGTTTCCAGGAGACTGAATCCATCGGGTTCATGTGCCAGTAACAGTGAGACTCAGAGGAACCATCACACTGCTGTTTATTTTCTGTTTCCCTCCTCCTCCTCTCATTTCTTCGTCGTGTCATTTGTCGTGTTTCTCAGCTGGTTTTCTGTTCTTTCTCTTTTGCCTTCAGGCGATGTTAAGCCTCTATGGGAATCTGTGTTTCCTCTCATCTTTGCAGTACTTAGTTGTTTGTTTGTATGCCGCTTTGTGCTGCCAGTTGTCCGGGCTGTACAGACTCCTGCGTGCTCTTAATATATTTAATATATTGTGTTTATCAGAGGAGTTGGTTTGAACCTCCCACTGATGTGTTGAAAGCTCAGGACTGAAGATTACTGACAGTTTCGGTTCAATGTTAATCATCTTCATTGTGACAAAATCAGTTTGCATGGAAATGACTCTCAATCGGCTCACTCCTGAAGATGATGAAAATCAGAATGTGTTGAGCTTCAGTTTGTGCTGTCAGCAGCCTCGTAGTGATTGAACACTTGGATACCAAACATGGTGTCAGCTCAACTTCCCATGATGAAGTTAAAGACCTCGGAGCTTTTCAGGTCTCTGTGCTGCGTCACATGTGAACTCTCCCCTGAACTCTTCCTCTGGCCCTCATGTTGTCTCAGCGTTTTGCATTCCTTCTTGTTACTAAAGCAAAGAGGAGCATCTGCTGTTTCTGGGTTTTTATAGCCAAAGGTCATGAAAATTAAATCCATAAATGTTGCTTAACAAGCAGCAGTGGAGTAATAACATCTTAACAGCATATTTTTTAAAACCCAGCCAACAGTTTAAGTGCAGAGAGCAGCAGCTCCTGGATGTCAAGTGAATTTTGGTTTGTTGTGATTACAGTGATTTTCAGTCTGTGACTTCAGGCAGGAAGTCCAGTGTCTCCAGTTCCTGTGCAGACCTCTGCCCCTCTCTGCGTTTCTGTCTGCATTCATGGAGTTAAACTTGTAAAAACAGAAATATTAAACATTTTTATTTTTAGCACATGTGACCATGACTCAACCTCTGCTCACAGCACCTGCTTCAGTCTGTCTGTCTTCATCTTTCATCATTCGTCTGTCACCTTTTTGGACTGTTGCGTGTTGTTGACTTGTGTCCACTAGAGGGAGCCATGACTCCAGCTTTGTGTGTGAACTTCACTCAGTCCTGCGGTTATCTCACTGCTCAGCTTAAACCCAATCAGACTCTCTGAACTCTGAGGTTTTATATGAGTGACAGTGACATCAGAGCAGAGCAAGTGAAGTGAATCAGCAGGATCGAGTTTTAAAGAAAATTCACCAGGCAAAGAAATGTTGCTGCCATTTATTCTCATATTCAGTAACTGTCTAAATGATCTGTTTTCAATGTTTCAGTACTGTTACATGTGAAAAAGCCTGCAGCAAACTAAAAAAAATGTTCATGAAGTCAAAAAAATTTTAAGAGAGCCTTTAAATGCTCCTTAAACTCTGTTCACAGCTGAATTTCTCTAAAAATCCATTGAAGTGTTTAATTTGATGTGTTGTGTTATTGATCATTTTTCTTAACACTCTCACAAATCTATTTCTAGTCATGTCAGACACATAGTTGTAATCAAAAATAAGATTTCCTCCTTCACCAAACTAACAAATATCCTCAGACTCAACTGCAGTGATACAATCTGCTTGATTCAGCTTTCAAGTTTTCAACTATTTTTGTCTGGTTTGTTTGTTTCTGAGCTAAGTTAACTACTGAAAATATTCATCAGGATTAAAGTTGTTAGTTCAGATGAAATGTGTATTTGTGTGACTAACATTTGGAGCAACTGTGAGGAAAAATGTGTGAACTATGTGAGTGTTGCAGAAAGCCTCATGGACTTGAGTCATCCATGTCCAACTCTGTGGCTCCGTGAGGACGTTTGGATGCTCCCGATTCTGCTTGATGTTCAGAGATTAACTTAAATTTTGGGGGATGTTTTAATACGCAGAACTTTCAGCCAACTGGTCAGGAGTTCCCTAAACTCAAGCGACGGTGCAGAGCCTCAGAGCAGCCCACAGACAATCTGTCCCCACCAGATTAAACTGAGACAAAAAGAAAAACACGTCTCTGATCAGAAAGAGAAAAACTGGCCTTAACCGACATCTTTGCAGGTACACGCTCAGCCAAGAAGCAACGTGATTGTTTTTGTTTGTTTGCTTGGAGTCTCATGTTTATCTGGTTGGTGACTATGTGTTAAGTGGGAAAAAAAAAAGTTAGATCAGAAATCAAACTAATTTCTTCCGTCTGTCCCTTGATTGATGCACCTTCTCTCAATTAGAGAACTTTTAGATATCGTCTCCGGGGTTTCCTACATCATTTACTGTGTCAGCTCCCTGTGATGTCAGCGTTTCCTGCCACGTGTTGATTTTCTGTTTGTGGTGCTGCTCTCTCTCTCTTATAAGAAGGCTTCGTCTGACAGAAACAGGGATGGATATCAAGCTGAACCCTATCAGTGAACTAAGCAGGAGGTCTCATAACGTGTGTGCCATAGCTGGTTACCATTTTATAATCTGTCCGTGGGAAACCCTGGTGATCAACAGCTGAGTCTCTGCAACTTAGATCTGTAATCCAGCAGGACAGTCGTCACAAACTGAATCCGTCCTGTCCGACCTGCAGAGTCGAAATAAACATACACACGTTAACGTTACTCACCAGTGGAGGAGGCCGAGTGTGTTTGTCGATTAGTCTGCCAGTTCTAAGCTCTTTAACAAAATCAGTTAGTTCTGTGTGTAATTAGTGATAATTTAAGGTTTACTGCGTAGAAATGCATCTGTGACTTCGTGCTCATTCTTGTGTTTGAAAGAAATTCATTTTTATAAAGACGATGCAGCATTCAGCCCGACACGAGACACCAACACACTGCAGGCAGCTTTTTATCTCTTCCTCATGTAGTTTTAATGCAGCAGCTGGCCTGCAGCCTGACACCTGATCACACACACTCACACACACGTACACACACACTCTGAATGAATGGAACATGAAACCAGCAGAATGAGATGGAGGCTCTGCCTTGAACGTGTGAAGCGATGGATGCTTGAATTGAACTTTCAGATGTGACTCATGAAATGTCTCCGGTGGTTTGAGTCGACTCTCTGACCTGCTGCTTTTTTTCTCTTTATCTCTCATTTTTATATTTCATCTGTTAGCCTGTGTAATAAAAATCCATAAATAAATACTGAAAAACACAAAAACTTGGGGCAAATTTGTATGAAAGTCGGTGTTTTTCATTTTCTCAAAACATTTTTATTAATAATTACTACCTTGTTGTTTTGGATGCCACGAATCATTCTAATATAACAAATGCTCTAAAAATATGAAACAGTAATGTTCAAACTATATTAATTTACAGCAAATTGTTTGTATCTGTTCAGTAGAGCTATTCTTTATCACTTTGTCTTTCATTGATAAATTATTCAAATCCATTGATTTTGCTCTCAGGAACAAATGAACTTGCGTATGCTTTTCAAAATAAAAGTAAGATTAAACTTTTTGGTACGTGTGTGTGTGTCTGTGTGTGTAGTAACAGCAGAGTGTCTCTGGTTTCTCTCGTCCAGGTTCGGTGCAGCGCGACTACTGGTCACCTGATCCGGCTCCGGTGTCAGGGGGCAGCACGGCAGCAGCAGGAGGCGGTGTAACCGCGAGGAGTCTCCCCCTGGCTGAGAGAGGCGGGGCAGCATGTGCCAGCGACAGGGTGGCGTTGAGGAAGACGGTTTCGGTTGACGACCGACTGCTGCAGCAAGCGGGCGGAGAGCAACCACACCTGAGACTGCTGAGCCGACTGGAGAGAGGCAGAAGGAAGCTGCGCAACATCCACGTGAGTTTAACATTTAAACTGGACTCATAAAATAAATTTTAGATTTCTGACCGGAGTGAGAAGCAAACTTTTAACAACTTGTTTGTTAAATGACCAGTTCAGTGTGAGATGACGCGAATGAGCTGCCGTCTTTGTTGTGTCACAGTCGTGATGATAATGACTTTGCAACAGAGGAAGACAATGTCTGAATCATCAAAGAATTGAACATTAAACTAATGTCCACTCATCAGGTGGAATTTAGACACTGATTTGAACTTAACCTCAGTCAAACGTCTAATAGGATAAAATGATGAAATGATGACATTTATTTCCAAAAGGTGAAGGGTCAACTTCATGGTCATATTTCAGCAGTATAAATTTTTCTGACTGATCTTCTGAATGTGTGTGTGTGTGACCACCTGGAAACACAACTGTCATATCCTATTTATGCCGCTGGAAACACACAGTAACACAACAAACTCTCAGATTCACCTCCAGCCAGAGCAGAAAGCTTTGACTTGCGCTAGCATTAGCGTTAGCGTTAGCGTAGCCACCACTGTCATAGACTTTGCGGTTAGCCAGTTTACACAGGCGGAAAGAAGGTTTCAAAGATTCCACTCTGGAACCAGGTTTCAAACGATTGCAGTTTCAAGGGTGCCAGCACGCCGTTGTCATGTAAAAGGAAGGCTGAACCAAAAACAAAACGACAGACTTGTCTTCAGTGCCAGGAGAGAGACCTGACTGAAACCCCCAACAAACAAAATTAAAGTGTCAAATCAAGCCATCACAGCTCATCTCAGAATTTGTAGCTTCTTTGTCATCACCATGAGCTCTTGATCTTCAGGTGATTGTTGTTGCAACATGAAGCTCTCCGTCAGTCCTCTGCACTTCTCTGTGACTGTAGAGTCAAAGTGAAGTCAGCAGGTTTCTCACCGGAATCAAACATGTCAGCATCATGAAAAACTCCGTTTAGCCTTCTGTCAAATTCCCTCACTGCAGGTGTCGTATGAGTCTGGACAGACACAGATGCAAACTGCAACTTGTTTGGAGGTGATTCTAGTTTAAATTGGTTATGCCTCGTTCACACAACAAGATTATCTGGCTGATTTTGGGCCTGATTCCCCCTTCTGACAATCCTAAAGAAGCCCGATTATGTTGATGGCTCTTAAGTTTATCTTATCAGATTGTCCTGCGGTGTGTGGTGTGTTCAGAGTGATCCAATCTACTCAGAAGACGATCGGGGCTGCTCCGATCTCAAATCGTGAATATCCAACATGTTGAATCTTTATGATCAGAAATCCTGTTGTGTGGGGGGGAACACTGAGGACAGCCGAGCACGCACGCTGTGGATTGTCATGTGGAACAAAACGATAGCCAATCAGGAAGCAAGCTGACTGAAGACGAAAGCACAAGGAACAAAGCCAAGGCAACGATGATGAACGTTTAACATACAATAACGTATAAATGGAGGACCAACTTGTTAACAACACAAGTGTTTATAACGTGTCCCATAAAGCATACCACAGTCAAACTGACAAGAGGAGGAGTTGGACTGAAATTGCATCCACAATGAAAGTACTAGGTACAACGTAGTCTGCCATGTTTGTTTTTTCTGAAGTCGCATTTGACTGTGATTTCGAGTTTTGAGAGTTGAGACTCCGGTTGTCAGTGGACAGAGTCTGTAAGTGTGTGGCGTGCTGTGTTGGTCATCTTGTAGCATACCACACACTATAGGAACAAAACTGCTAAATCTATGATGTTTTATCACCATGTGTGGGGTCTCTCACATTTTAAAAATCTGTTAAGATTTTTAAAATCTTGTAATGTGAACCAAGCATTAGAGATTCTGACCTGATGTTGTTTTTAATACTCATTCGTAGGGCTGCAAGATTTTGTAAAAAATATCAAATTGTGATTATTGAAATTGATGTTGCGATTGTGATATGGTTCTTAAAATAAGAGGGAATGATGATTTTTGCATGATTATTCTAAATTTCATTTAAAAACATTGAAAAGATATAAAGATAAGAATAGTGTGATTTTTGCAGGGATTTGTGCCAAACAAAGACTTTTATTGAAGTGTGCAGAATATGATGTGTGAGTCAGCACCACGATATTTGAATTGTCTGGTTTTAATATTCAGTGATTATATAAACATCAGTTCTTTATTGAAGAGTTCAGAGTAAATGTGGAGTCAGTTCAGAACAAGTTCACGTGTTGTTTTGTGATCGTGGTTGTTATTTGCAGTGTTTTATCTGAGCTTGTGTAACAGTTTCTTTCAGCGCTCACACTTTATGAAGAGATTTTGTTCCCTGTGGAGCCTCTGTGCTTAGACTCTGTTGACCTCTCATCATCAGGAATCGATGTCGGTTTGCTTTTGTCTGTCTGTGTTTGTTTTCGGAGCTGCCGTGCAGCTCTGAGTGTTTTCACTCCGTTCGAACCTGGACTCGTTGAACCTCTCGAGTCACACACTCATGTTGCACTGAGTCACAGGCTGACACACCGCCGGCTCTCCAGCCTGTCAGGCTGCGCTACAGATGGATGAAAAAGTCAGCTCAAATTAGAAGCTTTCACCAAATTCACAACCTTCCACCGTAAAGAAGAAAAAAGTGTTGAGATCTGAGGAATTAAACGTCC
>JAPQLA010000014.1:3217848-3249611 GCA_029822935.1 Naso vlamingii
ACCTGCGAGGATTTGCGTTTGTCCAGCAGTTTATCAGTAATAAAACAAACAGCAAAACCAAAACTTTATTTGTTTGTTTGTTTGTTTGTGAACCTGTGGATCAACGTACAGCCCCTGCAGTGATGTTGTGTTGTTCAGGACTCTGTTCTCCTATTTTGATGCAGTTTTGTTGCCATAAACTCGTCATTGCTGGTGATTGTTGTGCACACATGCTGCTGCAGAAACACCAACAGCTGCAGAGACTTTCCAGTGTGTGCCGCAGACATTTAGGAGCTGCTTGCTTCTTGCCTACAGCAAACTAAATGAGCTAACTAGTTTTAGAATTTGGGCTTGAAATTATCGAACAAGCAAGATTTAAAAAGTTTATCAAAGAAAGAAGAAGAGTAGAACAGGTCTATAGAGTACCTTACAAAAGCGACTTTTAATAAACCAAATGATGAGTCACATGTATGCTCAGTGCAGGCAGCCAGTCAAAAACAAGGATTTGATCAACAGCTGCCCAGATGTTTTACCTTGTGATATGCTTCAGTGTTTCCCGCAGGTTGAGAATTTACTTGTGGTGGTGGGCGGTGGTGGTGTGGCGCGGCGCGGCTAGCAGGTTTAGAGTAAACTAGTCAAATGAAGGTTTATGAAGTCTATTTATTAGGGCTGGGTTTTGTCAAGGACCTCACTATTCTGTTCAATTAAGAATCTTTGTGTCAAGATTTGATTTGATTCGATGCTGATCAATACGCTTCAATATCGATTTAGTAATAAGCATACAGGACAAAAATACCCAGATTATTTATTAGTGTACCTTCTGATACTTGTTAATAGTGTGCATCATAGATATTAGTTTAGAACAAACTGACCCCAAAATGTATTCTACCATTTCTGTCATTTTTCTTTAATGATAATAATAATAATAATCAATAAGTAGCCTATGAACATTTGATTTCTTCACATGCATCTGACATTCAAACTGAAAGGGTTCACTCGGTTTGAGAGTACAATTTCAGGCCTAGTTAATTTGCCATTAACCTTGCGTAGCTTATATGCAGATGTGCCCACTGCATGATGGACGCAGATGGAAACGCTGGTGCAGGAGGGCTAAAACCTACTGGACGGGAAAATTTAACATGATGGTGACAAAAAACCCCCATTAAATTATTTAGATTGCTAACTTGTTTTAGAGTAGACAAAATGTGACGGAGAGACAATAGAGAAAAAAAGAGGAGAACGTTAAATGGGTCAAAGTAATTAAGTGGCGTGTCTCACGTTCCTGTCATGATTTGAGCTGTTGACTCTATTTTCAGCTCACTGGAGGCAAAAGTCGGCTGCTAACTCGTTAGCTAGCAGTGCCTATGTATGGGAAACACTGTACGTTAAATAAATTTTATTTGTGTGAAATCGTTAATATCTCCAGTAGAGATTACAATTAAAATTTGCAAGTTTTGCCCAAAGTAAGTAAAGTCATATCTGTTTTTAACAAAAATCTGATGCATTCTAATGCACAAATATATAGATAATTGTGAATTTATAGGAAAATATTTGAAATTTAAACAAAAAAAAAAAAAACTGTGGCAGAAAAGAAATAGTGCTGCTGTTATCAGAGACATGACGGTGCTTTGGAGATGATTGAAGACAAAATCCGCTGATAAAATCAGATGTTTACATCAAATGTAGCCTAAATAACAAACTAAATGATGATTTTATTCTGAATTATGCACATTTTTCCTGTTATTTACTGATTATTCACAGAAACTGTGGACTGCAGTAAGATTGTTTTTATAGAGAGTAAAAGTGCTGGAGTTAGACTTTTCTCTCTCAGTTTGACATGTTTGGCTTCATCAGCTGCTGGAGGATCATGTGACATGTTCAGGTAAAGTGATGCACCTGACAGGCTGAGAAACTGCAGCACACACATCTGAGCTGCGTTGTTACAGGTTTGTGGGGACAAAAGCTGTCAGCCTCCTCAGCACCAGCAGGGGGCGAGCTCATCTTGTCGTCGTTGCTTAACCACTGGAACTGCTGCCTTTTTGGAGGGGAGGGGGGCAGGTGGTGGTGTATGTGTGTCTGTATGTGTGGGGTGGGGGGTGCTGCTGCTGCTGCTGTTGCTGTGATCAGAACCTGACACTGAGTCGCAGTAAAGCAATGATTCGCGGTCATTTTGCTTTTCTCTGAGTGGAACTTAAAGCTTTTTAAAGTCGGGTGGAAAGTTTGAGCAGAGCTGTGACAGTTTGGTCAGACTGACTCGCAGCCGCAGCTGCTTCACTTCACCTCCTCCATCAGGAGACAAAAACACACAGTGTTTTATTGCCTCAGGAGATCCAGGCTGTAAATCGAGCTGCTGGCTGATGCAGATACTGTGAGACACACGATTCATCATAAAACGCTGAGGAGGAAGACTCCTGAGTACAGTCGTGTGTGTGTGTGTGTGTGTGTTTGTGTGTGTGTGTGTGTGTGTGTGTGTTTGAGTTCGCAGAAGCAGTCTTCTTGCTGTTGTTTGTCTGCATCTTCAGGTATTGTGACCCTGTTTGTTTCTCTTCCTCTGTCAACAGATGAATTTCCACAGAGACACTCGATGCTCTACAGACTAAAAAAAAAAAGGATTGTCTTTTATCACTTAAATTAACTAAACTAAAGCTTCCCAAACCTTTTAGCTTTCTATTTTTTTTTTAAAGTAATGTGCTCTCATTCATGTGCCAGCATTTTGGGTAGTTACAGTTTAGTTCATAAAATGGTTTGTAGGTTTTAATGATTTAAAGTAGGGCTAGGTGACAAAAAGATAATCCATTTTTATCGAGGTATGAGACTATAGATTGTCGTAGATAGTGGACATCATCACAGCGTGGTATGGAATAAATGGTGTTTTCTCTGATTTTAAAGACTGCATTACCGTAAAGTGATGTAATTTTCCCAATTTATCCAACAGTTCCACCTTTACCCACTTAGTCATCA
Organism: Naso vlamingii; assembly: GCA_029822935.1. Classification (NCBI taxonomy): domain Eukaryota; kingdom Metazoa; phylum Chordata; class Actinopteri; order Acanthuriformes; family Acanthuridae; genus Naso; species Naso vlamingii. The sequence continues at coordinate 3,220,789 of JAPQLA010000014.1, forward strand.
TATCTACAGTATTAATGATTATTGATTAAAAATAGAATTGCGTTCATGTTTTCTGAAAGGACCGATATGCATCCAATAGTTAACGCTACATTGATCGATTCTGTTTCCCAGTTCCAGCACTAATGAAGTGGTTTTAGGAGATTTAAAAATATTAAGATATCGTGTACTGAGATGTAACCAAACGATATTGCGAGATGATTTTCAGCCCAGAACTAGCCCCAGCCCTAGTTTAAAGAAGTTTTACAATGTTTCAGTGTAGATTTAAGCCGTTTTTGCTTTTTGAACCAATAAACACTCTTTAGTTTGCGACTTCATTTGCACCTGAGAGGAGGAACCACAACATATTCAGCATTAATGCTTGAAAAATATAAGAAACTATTAATTATTTATCAAAGCATCTGCTGAATGTATTTTTCTTTTAATCAACTAATGGATTTAATGTTTAATAGTTTCAGCTTCACATTACTTGGGCTGCAGGTTTACTTCTCGGCAAATCACTTCTTGCTGAAAATGCTTATAAGAAACTAAATAAATTTAACTGGTAAATGTTTCAGAAGAATTTCTCATGAATAAAAATATATTCAAAAAATAATGCTTTGGAGCCACAGTTTGTTTGACTATTGACTTAAAGAGAATTGATCGATTATTAATCAATCAGTGACAGTTGAGCGGGACAGACGAGGTGATTCGTGGGGAGAAGATGGAAGCAGGCGCCACTCGCTGTCATGTGGGCCATATGGAACAGAAATACATGTTCCATACATGGAGGCCAGTACAGGAGGGATTTGTGTGTGTGTCCTGTTTACTCGAACATTTCTCTCAGGTCTGTCTTTGTACACAAACATTCACACAGTGGTGTATTAAGCCACCGTAGTCCCGCGGGACTAATCATATCAGGGCACAAGTCAAGCAAGTCTTTCTGAACATCCATTACGCTGCTTCGTTGCACCAAATCCTCCATGAATCACTCCACCGTGAAATATTAGCTCCATAAATTCAGCCTGCCATCTTATTAAGCCTAATCCCTTAAAAAAACATGGCGCGGTTCCCCCACCTCCACCGCTATCCTCCACCTCAGGAGTGTGCGTCCGCATGATATAAGAGGACTGCATAAACAAATGTGCAGGGCTGCAGCGAGGCGCACATTCACCGAGGTTTCACTGCAGCACAGCAGCTACATGGACACAGTGAAGAAGAGGATGGAAACAAGAGATAAACTACCAAAGATTTTTCCACAGATCAATACATTTTTATCATCTGTTAAATGTTCAGAAAGCTCATGATGAATTCATGATGCAAATGTTGAGGATTTTCTCACTTTTTGTGTCTGAGTTTTTCCACATTGTGACTTCATTTGTAGTTCATTGTAGCAAAACAAGACGGAACGACTTCTTTGATGGGAAGTAGAAGTGTGGAAAAACTAATAACTGTCTCAGGATTGAAATAAAATCCTTGTGACTGTTACTGATGAGTTGGTAACCGGCGATGAGGCTGTAAAATCTGTCCGTAAAATGACTCATCTCTTTTTTTTCCACATGAATATTTAATGCTGTGTGGACACGACAAAGCCACAGACATGAAGCTGTCAGATGACGCTCTTCACACACTTCCACAGTAATGAAGGAATCACATGTTATATGAGCACACATTAAAGAGATATTCCTGACTTCTCCAGTCCTATTCCTGTTGATAGAGACCATGTTCAGCTCATTGCATGCAATACAGAGATTGGACAGCTCGCGGTTTGGCCACGAATGCTAATGCTAGCACAAATTAATGTCAGAAGTAGCATTCTCTACCAAACTCTGATTAAACTCTCCACAGTGCACCCAAGCATGCTGAACATGACGACAGTCTATTGAGGCAAATTCAAGTGTTCATAGAAGAATTTTAGAACACAAACTACGGCTGTATGTTAAATTTATGGCTCTGATTAGCATTAACAACGTCAGGAAGCTGCTGAACTATTCACGTCCTGTTGCCACCAATCCACAAACTAAAGAAACTCAACCACAGCTTGACTTTTAAAATTATTCTACGAACACTCAAATTCACCTCAGTAGACTGTCGTCATGTTCAGCTTGCTTTGGGTCCACTGAGGAGTGTTTAATCAGTTTGGTAGAGAATGCTACTGCTGCCATTGAGTTGTGCTAGCATTAGCATTCACGGCTAAACGACAACCGTCCAAACTCCATTCTGCATCAAATGAGCTGAAGATGGGCTCTATCAATAGGAATAGGGAGTCGAAAAAAGGCCCTATGTCAAAAATTGTTCATTTATTTTGTTCATTGACTTGACTGTTATTAACCAAGACATTTGGTATTTCACCACTGAAAAAGACAGTTAAAATGAAGCAGTCGGGAAAAAATCATCTATGGAGAAGAATGTGCTTGAAGATATAAAATCTGGAAAGAAGGCAGAAAAAATGTAATGAGTTCATTTGGCCACATGAGGAATGAATAGAATAGAAAAAAACATAATTCCCAAAATGCCTCACGTCTTTGGACAGAGTCTCCAAACACAGACTTCAGTTTTATGAATAAAAAGAAAAGCTTGTTAACATAACATGACAGCAACAAGCATCATTTGTCAGTGTCAAAAAGAAAAGTATTTTCTACACCTTTTTCATGATGGGCACCTGCAGAATGTTTGTTATATTTTGTTGCGCAATGTGATGAACAGAGGACAGTGCTTTAGATGTTGACTGCACGGGAGAAAATCGACCGTGTCTGAAGTGAGGGATTCGTTTTTTTATTTCCTGCCAACAGTAGTGAGTGAATCTGCCTGTAGTGAAACAGACAAGCTCACAGACGGACATATTTAAACTTGTGTGTATGCAGCATTTATATCTTAGGATGTGCACAACAAACGCTCCAAACGCACAAACGACATGAACTATAAAACACAAAGCTCAGCATGAATCACCGTCTCATTTCTGAGTCCATGTCTTGTACATGCAGCTCTGCTCTGTTCTGACTCCTGCTCAAGTCCAGCGAGCGGTCGCCATGCCCACGCCAGTCAGCTTGTCACTCACCCAGTGGGCGAGCCTGCCAGCCAGCGCTCAGACGTGCCAGAGCTGGCGGCCGCTGCCAGGAGGGATGGCTCAGCCTCCCCCGTCTGCAGGCTCCTCGCCCGGCCATGAATGCTGGCATTGCTGGACTAATTAACCCATGGAGAGGCCAACAAGCCTGCTACAGTTCAGCCGCTGACAAATATCAAAATAAAGCCTTGTTCAAATTAGCAAGGTGAAGTGAGAAGTAGTGGAGCAGGAGGGGGAAGGAAGGGGGAGGAAAGGGGAGCCGAGACTCAGCTGTCTGTGGTCACCCTCGATATGCCCTGCCGTCAGAGAGAGAGAGAGAGAGAGAGAGAGTGTTTTAGAGAGGGAGAGGTTATATTAGTTCAAATTAGTGGTACAGTGGTGAAGCTTGCCAGGTTTGTGTGTGTGTGTGTGTGTGTGTGTGTGTGGGGTGATGATTGTAGTTATGTTATTAATGAAGTGGTATCAGTTCAGATTATCGCAGCAGGACTGTGTCTGATAAAGTGACATAGTTGTTTGTTTCTACCAGCTGTCTTCTGTCTCCCTCGTTGAGCTGTTAACTGTTGACATTATGTGCAGAAATAAAACCAGTGTGTGTTTTCAGGATGTTCTGAGTTCGAGAGTTTGACAAAAGAGCTTTTCAAAGTGCTGCCTCCACCTCCAACAATGCACAGAAGGACTGAAACAGTCGGAGGTGAAATTTTCAAAATAAAGGTGGAAATTAGCAGTGGTTTTAATTTACTCAGATCAGTTTAAATTTACTTAAATATGTTTTGTGCAACTTAAACAGATATTGTATATACTGTTTGTGTAAAGTGGGACACTTCAGGGCTTTTGCTCTCATTATTGATTATTCTTACATACCGTCAGTGTAAACGATGATTTGACTGTGTGTGTTAGGGGTGTGCAATAAGATGATATCAGACCGTGATTGACTGGAACGGGTCCACGATCTGTTGTTATATAGAGATTGTTTGCATCCTGCTTCAGCGCACATACTATCTATTGCAGTTATAAGCTCAGACCCGCAACGCTTTTTTCTCAACCAAATCACACTATTTGCTACTTTTTTCCTCTCCTTGATACACAGAGATAAACCAGTCACAGCAAACATGTGGCGCTTTTTTCCCTCGTAAAACAAAACGAAAGCAACATGGAAGAGTTGGAGTGTGCTCGCTTATGTTATCCAGTTCAGTGGAGGGGGGACTTGCCATTTTCTTTCATCAACTGCAGCAGATACGACCATTTTGCTGCACTATATCAGTTGTGGAGGTCCTTGACAGTTTGGAAATATTAACGACATCATGTCTGGGTTCATAAATCATCTGGAGATCTGTTAAAGTTTGTCCCACAGCTCTGTGTATGTTAGTGTTAGCTAGTAGCGTCAGGAGGAAGGGGGTCTTGTCATTTTCTATCATGAACTACAGCCAGTATGATCATCATTTCAAACGTTCAAGAACTTAACAACGTTGTGTCAGTGTCCATAACGCCATGCGGTGGCATATAAAGTCGTGTTGTAGGAGCGCAGCGTATTCACACACAGCAAAAGTTGTTTTGACTGTCATGTGTGATTCAACATCTGGACGTCGGGGTGTTTGCGTCATCAGGACGTTGGGAGAATGTAAAGGCTGATTTCCTGTCGCAACACGGTGTTCTGCAAGTTTGCCTGTAAAGTTCAATATTTCAGTTTTTATTTGTTGACTTTAGCGGAGCCTGCAGTTAGTTTACTAAGCACATTTACTCTACGTGTAATTCTTACAATTTAACCTTCCATAAATCGAAACAAAATCCTTTTGAGGAACCAGGAACCAAACATTAGCTGACTTTGTGTTTGTAAACAAAACTGTTGGATCTGCATTTGCAGTAACTTGTAAAGTTGTCTGAACTAATACGAAGAAGGACAGAATCGTGAAAAAATCGAGACAGTGATCCTGCCATGAAAAAAAATCGGGATTATGATATTTTTGCTATTTTGCAGGAAGCGGCAACAGTCATTTTTTTATGCTGTGAAGCTCCAGCTGGGTTTGACTGATGAAGGAACAAAGAGGAGTTTCCTGTTTTTCCATCACCTCGTGATGTGCTGCTGTGACTTGTTATTTCTGGAGGAGCTGCATCAAAGTTTGGATCACTGCCGTCTGAGGAGCTAATGGTTCTCATCTTTTCTGATTGCAGCAGAGGACAGCAGCACACTTTCTTGCTGATTTAAACTGACTGAACGTCTTCCTGTCAATTTACACAAGGGAGAAAATACATCCACTGGTAAAATAAGCCGGTATTTTTACAGGAAAATGTTAATGGAGTCAGAAACAGGTTCGTCATTTCAGTTGCAGCGATGTTGTGATTCCACGTGAGCTATCGAAATGATTTTGCTGAGTTCTTAGGGAACAAAACGCATTTAAGGCTTTTTTTCTGTTGGCATTCGCACCGCCAATAGGCACCCCCTATAGGAGCCCCCTACGTAACCTACATAAACAGTCCATCAGTGGGTAAATTAACATCACCTCCACTTGACTTACAACATAAGTCAAGTTGGGGGAATCGGCACTGTGAAAAGAATCGGACCGTCCATCACTATTGTGCATGAGTTCTGTGGCGAATGAAGGAAAGCTAATGTTTTGAAATGAAACAGACTTCAGAATTGTAATTCGATGCTAACAATTGTTCCAGGTGAAAGTGTCTAAAGAGCTCTGCCTTTTTCATTCTGTCAGTATAGCTTTAATATCAACGTACAAAAATAGAATATTTAAAGGTAGAGTCAGTAGCATTCGTTCGTGGCTGTTTGTAAACACAACATTCAAACTGGGCCCTCCTCCCGGCTCAACACACCAGAAGTATCGTAACTTAGCGTGTACTACATGTACTGCTATACCACTTACCTAACATTACACAGCAAGCCACATAGGAATATTACATTTGTTGAGTGGAGAAGTCGATAGTTTAGCAAGCGAAGAATCTAACAGCCAGTGTTTCGCACCAGTTCACTGCGGTCACGCCATCTACGCTTCAGAGAAGCGTGATCGCGCTATCGTTACTTAAAAATTGAATTCGCATCTACATCGCTCTTTACGGTAACTGGTCCCGAGCAGGTCCTGAGTCAGCCAAAACATCAAAATAGGGCGCTGTGTCTCCATACACAGTCACCAGCACACATGTGCAGAGGCCCGGAAGTGATGATTGAGCAGCATTACGTTTGTATAAGTCTATAAATCCTCCTGACTCCACCTGTAATTTCTGTGAATTGGATTGTTTTCCATCTAAGGACCTTCAACTCTGTACCTGTTCTCTCTTGAAACTAAAATATTTCAATAATCCAGAATCTGCTCAACATGTTGACCTTACGCTGCACACCCTCACACTTACTGATGAACAGGAAAGGTTAGTCTCTTCATCATTGTGTCGTCCACTCCAGCCAATCACTATTCGTCTCCCAGTGAAGAGGACATCCTCTGACATGAAAGAGAGGACGGCCTCTCGGGGCAGCTGAGGATGGACACGCTGGATGTGTTGACATTCACAGAAATACCGGCAGAGTGAAAGAAGAAGTGAGACGGCAGCAGGATGAAGGCTGGATTTAGCGACAGGTCAGCGGAGACGAGAGGCTCCACCTCTTTGTTCTCCTGATGCAGATGTTAATCTAAAAACTCTTCAACTACATGGACTCTCAAACTTTAAAATTTACCACCCAAACTTGAATCAACCTTATTACTCACTACTGCCGATCCTGGTTATAACATTTAGCTGCACTGCCTCCAGAAATGTTTGAAAAAATTGACTGACTGGATGTAGTCTGTTTTCATGGAGCCAGATGAAACCACAGCTTCACACCATCAAATCAAATCCTTTCATTTAACATGATGGATGAACCTGCACATCATCAGGAGAGACACACTGGTCCTTTGGTTTGAGCGTGAAGCCTGACGTGTAGAGAACCAACGTCCCTCCTGTGTGTCTTTATCAGTTTAAAGTACAAACAGCAAAGAGAAACTCAAGATGAAACATCCTTGGACACACATCCTCGCTGGAAACTGAAATGTACTTTGGTTGCAGAGTTCTGAGAAAGAAAAGAAAAAAATGAAGGTGACAGTTTCAACTCTGATGCTTCAGAGAGACAGATGGAGTGACAGGAAGGCGGAGATGAATAAGGCAGTGACTAAGAGACAGAAATAAAGAGACGGAGTCAGTCAGTGACTTCTTCTCTGCCCTCGCTGTGGTTGAAGGCGAGCACAGAGTGAAGGTGAAGATATCAAAGTTCATCGCTAAGAAAGACTCACTCATTTCCAGGCTGAACAGCAACACACAGTTTATACAGTATATTAGTACATTCTGTAAAGTTGGCTAAATGTTCATTTGTATGTCAAAGCCACATTTGAGACATCGTCAGCATTTTCATCAAAGCTCACTGCAGTAAAAATGAAGTACAGAGACTCTGCTGCAAATGAAAAAGTAATTATTGTCATTGTCAGGATGCTCCTGTTAGCAGTAACATTATGTACATAATGTTCTTTGTAAGAGCATCTTTCGGAGCAATTTGTTTTGTTTTGCACACAAATGTTTCAGGTTTATAAATGGCTTTGTTGGGCAATGCCGTTCTGCTGCCGAGTGTTTCTGAGTGAGTATAGTTTCTCGCTCCCAGCACCAAACACTTGACAGATCTCTCACTGTGGGTTCAGCAATAATCTCATTTTGGGGCTGGCGGGGGGCAAAGCATTCATCTTCGCTGGCAACCACAGCAGCAAAACTTCACGATGCTGCACTCATCACATTCCAACAAACAGCATCGCAGAACAGAGTGAAGGAAAAGAGGCGAGCAGAGAGGGAGGCTGAACATTTTCACTAACAAAGACCCGCGAAGGTTTTTCCCTGGGGTCTAATGACAGATAATAATTATCTTTCTCCTGTCTGCAGTAGGTCACACCACTTTCCTGTCTAAGAGCAGCAAAGCTTAAATGACCCAGACGAGAATAATACTCCATGTACTCAGAGATGAAAATCTGCAGAAGTGTGCATTTGTCATCTTAACTGAGTGCGTTGAGTCGTTCACGGACAAAGGTGGAGGCTGCACAACGTCACAGAGACTCTTAGGGGGAGAGGGTCAACAGAGCCTCCGACACCGAATGTCACCTACTAACAGTCAGTGTTGGTTTCTTTTAACTGTTTTAAATACGCCTAACCGAGCAGAATGTTTCACCCACAAGCGAGTTGTCTTTGTGCCTAAACTTGAGTCCAGTTACATTGTCCACTCACTCAGGTCTGGTTCTGGTGTCCATTTTGGTGCTGGACCTCCATCTGCTGGCAAGCCAAACCTCTAATAGCAGGACAAACACCACCACTCTCTGTTGCTGCTCAGCTGCAGCTTCGGTCTGCAGGCGGCCTACGTGTTGCTTTCAGGAACCTCCGTGAGTCACAGAGTTGAAGCCAAGCAGTCGTTGGACATCAGAGGAAAAACCAGAGGACATTTTCTCCATAAAATATGCTGTGTTTTGTTTTTATTTACCTTTATTTAGCCAGATAAGTTTAACAAATACATTTTGTGCGACGTAGTAACATACATTGTTAAATTTTGGTTTCTAAACCGTGGGGCACAGCTTGAAGTTACTTAGTGCAGAAACAAGCCATAGGAGGGCAGAGAGACTGAGGCAGAGAGCCCATTAAACATCACAGTGATTTTAAAACTGTTGTTTTAAGGTGAAAAAGTTACATATTGTTGTTTTAAATGTTGTGTTTTGTACAGGAAGGCAGTTAAAATTAACGCATTTATCAATTTAATCGTATTTATTTGGGAGAATGTGTTGATCTGACAGTTCAGGTAATCTCATGATCCTGAAAGTATCATGTAAGATGGAGAAAAAGAAGAAAAAAAACATGACGAAATGGCAGCGAGCTGCAGAGATCTGACGTGAGGAAGAAGTTCTCACTGTCACAAGAGAAAAAAGGACGGACTCAGAAGACGGTTTAATCTTCACAGTTTGCTGGTGGACTCCTATATGGAGGATTTCTGCAGAGTGAATTGTTCATGCGTCGTCAGACCTTCCAATGTCCCCGACAGGAAGAAGGGGGAGGAGACCTCAGTGAGCCAAATGGAGCGCTCGTGGAGGATACCAATTTTCCCTCACAGCGTTGTCCTCAGTTGTCAAGGCGATGGAATATTTTCACCCCACGCCATCCAAACCCTGTCATGCCTCCATCGAATCAAACCGGCCCTTTGTCTCCCCGCTGCATCCAGTATCCTTCATCGTCGGGCAAACACATGTAACTGAAGCTCCAAGGCTGAAACTCATTGCTGTGTGCATCAGTCAGTCTGCAGGAGGACACAGTAAATTCCTTCTGGTTTATCATAAACTTTGTTTCTATTCATTGGGCAAACTTTGGCTTAAAAACAGCTCAAACACATAAAACACAAACAGATTTTAAGTAGCACCAGACCGATATGGGATATTTGGGCTGACGTGGATACCAATATTATGCAGCAGGTAAATACACACAGTGTATAGTCCAATAATCTGCCGAATGTGGTGATCAAATGCTTGTGACAGAGATGTAACGGGGGCAGAATATCTGACATTTATACAAACTTTAATCCAAACATCAGTGCAATGAACTGTAGACACTTTACTTATTGGTTACTAAATTTTTGACTGCCCTCTGCTGGACGAACTATGTAATTACGCCATTTTAAATTACAAGCATTTTTTCCAGCCTTAAAAAAGTACAGTTAAAATATCGGTGTATGTGGGAAACCATAAATGACGATACAGATACATCTGTAACAGGCCGTTCTATCGGCAAACTGATATATTGGTCGGACCCTAATTTTAAGTATTAAAACCTTAATTTTAATTGAATTTGATCAGCTTTGATATTTGCATAGGAAGTTGATGCAAATATAAGGTGCAACAATGAACAACAAATAATAAACAAGCTGTTGTATAGAGATTACTACGACACAGATTCTGTAAATTGTAAAAAGGGCAAAACAAGAAGACATACAGTACTTTTAAGTTTATTATTCTGCAGATATTAAGACGGCTGTTCATAATGATTTTTGTTCACTGGGTAAAGACATAAATGAAACAAACACATTCTCTGTGCGGCTGCACACTCATCATGTGTGAATCAGTGAATAATTGAACGCTGCAGCTGCATCTGTGATATTTGATTTGTCAATTTCCTGCCAACACAAACCTTCAAAACACTTACTGAAGCTGCTTCTGTAAAACCTCTGTTGCTTTGTCACTTTAATGTGTTTTCCTCAGTGGAGATGTTAGTGTGGAGTGAAATAGAGGTGGTGTAATGTTGCTCTGCATGATCCTGCATAGAAATTGATCATTTTCTCCTCTTTGTGTCCCTCTCAGAGCCTGGGAACCTCGGGCAGAGTTGACAGCAGGAAAAAGTAAGTCCTAACAGTCTTTTCATCATCAAACTCTGAGCCATTCAGTCTCTTCATTCTCAGTTTCCTGCTCTGTGTCACTGAAATGTTCACCTGGAACATTTCGCAGAGCTGTGAACAATAAGTCGTGATTTAATAAAACAGGAGGCATGACCTCTCCTGGATTTTTCTGAGGAAATAATCTGAGAAACAGGGTTATATCACGGCTCTTATTCTCCACTTTCACTCAATGAAATCAAAGAGCAGATGTATTTTTAGCAGAAGGAAGAAACCTTGACTGCAGCTTTTTAGCCTTCGGTGCAAACTCAAGAGACGAAGCAGAAACTAAAGTCGTGTTCAAACCTGCGTCATTGCATTTGATTGAATTCATCTTCGTCCTTGGTTTGATTTTTTCAGCAGATCTGAACAAAGCAGTCGACCAAACAATGGCGGATGTTTCAGAGAAAGTTTGTTGTTTGTTGTGGTGGGAATGTGATCTGACCTCAGTCTGACCCAGTGCACTTTGCATGCTGGGATTTTTTTTTTTCTTTATTAGATATTGTTGGGGGGTCTTTTTGTGCCTTTATTAGGACAGGACAGCTGAAGAGTGGACAGGAAACAGGGGAGAGAGAGGGGGAATGACAGCAAAGGGCCACAGGTGGAATCGAACCCGTGTCCGCTGCGGCGAGGACACAGCCTCTGTATATGGGCCGCCTGCTCTACCAACTGAGCCACCTGCATGCTGGGATTTGACTGAGGGGCTGAAGGCAACGGTTACTTGCAGCTCGCGGCAGAATGACACGGACAGCTTCTTGATATTTGTGCAGACAGAATTCTGTCTGCTTCCAGTCTGACTGTATTTGTGGTGTGAAAGCGAAGCAGGACTGTGCGACGGTGTGTGATTTAAACTACTATTAAAGCCTTCTGCTGGCTGAAGTGTCAAGCAAACAATCTGTATATTTATGTAATATCATCAGGTAACCATGGCAACGTTAGTGTTGTTGTTGCAGTTTCTGTGAGAAAAAAAGGGAGTGATTTGTAGTGACACAATATTCGCCTGCAAGTCGCCTCTTTTTGGTTCTTGTTTCTCCCTGTCTGTCCAGTCTGCAGTATTGATGCTGTGATCTGTCATTTCACTCTGAGAACAGATTACTAATCAATAACTTTGTATTTGTAGCACCTTTCGTATCAGTTAGTGTTACTCAGCCAACTTTAAACACAGTACAAAAATAAACAGTAAAATAATTAGAAACTTCTCTAAGTTCCACCAAAAAACTTTCAGATGAGGAATTACATGAAACTAGTCTGCGAGCGACCATAAAGGATTTACGTGTGACGGTTCTCCAATACCACATAGAAAAACTGGAGATTCACTCACAATATACGTCGACGGCCCACACTAGGACTTAAACTCATTTCATCTCGTTTAATCCCAGTATGCATCGATGGCCCACTCTGGGACTTATTACACTTAATCTTAGTACACTCAAAAGTAATGATTTGTAACACCGTACTCACTTATTTAAAATAGATGGAGCGTCCGTTGTCCGCCACCTGTGCCTGACCTCAGGCGGGATCCAGTCCTCCGTTTGTTGGAGCAGAACTTTCCCTGAGCCTTCGTGAGACCGGTGGTTTACCTTCAGTCGAGACCCAGGTGTCGATCAGCGGAACGTCCATCTCGGTGGAACCTCCAAATGTCAGGGAAATTTTACCTGTTGAAACTAGTCTGTTACTATGTCTTAGAAGAAGACAAACACAGTGTGATGAATCAGATCCTTTAATCATGCAGCACGGAGAGAAGACCTCTACAAGTCTTCTCTGTTGAATATATATTATATACTGTATTATTACATACTGTTGCTGTACAACTCATCCGATCATCTTATCGTATTGAGATCACCTCATTCCTGCAAGATTTACCCTCAGAAACACAAAAATCAAGACATTTCAAAGTTCAGAAAAACAAGATGTTTCAACAGTTTACATTTCTGATGTTAAAGTTCATTCACCTGCAAGGCCTCTCATAACATGTAGTTAATTCCGACCCTAGTCAAAAAACTCTATTCAGTTCCCACACGTCGCTGATCAGTTTTGTTTCTGTGTGATCAGCTTTCATATCTGACGACTGTGTAGTACTAACGATAGCATTTTGTAGCAGTTTTTTCTGTGCAACTTCAATTCTCCATGTTAATATAAATTGTTATAAATCATGACTCTTCAAATCAATAAATCATTAATTTCAGATAGTCTTGAAAAATTTGCAGTAGGTGCAACCAGCAGCTGAAAACGTCACAGTCGTCTTATTCATCACGTTATCATTAAAGTTACAGACGCATCATAAATGAATTTTAATGTTTTATATTTTCTCAAAAAACAAATAATTCATGTTTGGAAAGAAAGAAAAGAAGTGAAGTAATAAAAATTACTGTCTGCAGTGATGCCTCCCACAAGAGTCTACGACAAATGATTGACGAGTTATGGAAGGAGGAGTGACTAAAGCAAGCCGTGACCAAAGAAAGTGTGTGTGTGTGTGTGTGTGTTTGTTTTTTTCCACAAGGTTATGTTACATGAATCCATTTAAAAGTTATACGCCTTTTCGCAACAGGCCACTCCCACTGCCACACCTCCTTTTAGCCAAATGGCATGAACACAAACACACACCTTCACTCACACAAACACGCACCCAGCCCCCATGCCAAATTTGAGCCTCCTAGTGTGAAAACTGTGGCTGCCAAAGAACAGGGAATTTTTGTGGACCAACCAACCAGCTGACAGAGCAGCTCCATGTGTGTTCTCCATGTCTGAACCTGCACATATGATAATGACTGCTAATGAATAGAGCTGGATATTGGCATGGACTTCAGGATATGACACACATCGTGATACAGAGTCACAGTAGGAGTATATCTCAAAACATTGCAATACCATGCGTATTGCGATATATTGCCATATTTCACGTAGTTCACTGAAAATGTAAAATCAGAGTTGAAATACAAGTTGCCAAGTTGCCATAGCATCAAAATGAAAAATGAAATTTAAGTGCACGCTTGCACCTCAGTTGACACACCGAAACTGAAAACATGAAAATACAGTGCACAAGTGTTCTTTTGTGTCACTGAATTTATGTAGACTAGGGCTGGGTGCTGGTGAGGACTTCACCGTACAATATGCATCACAATGCATGGCTGGAAATCGATGCAGTATATCACAAAAATGAATATTGCGATATACTGCTGTAGCAGTTTTTTTTAGCACAGTAATGAAACGGTTAACCCCAGTGTGACAGACTGATCAGTTTAAACTGAAGCTCTCCATTGATGAAACATGTTGTTAGATTTGTATCTGCAGGTCAAACACATCTCCCACTCGTCATTGTCTCGACGTGTTCCCAGCTCTTCTCTCTGTGCCACAAACTTCAGCTCACACACTGCTGCAGTCAGGAACTGGTTTCTTTTTTGTTTACAGGAAGCACAAAAGATTTTCATGGTCACAGTCTCTTTCACTGCGTCATTACAACAAAGAAAGGAGATGAAAAGATCTTTCACTGAACGAGAAAAAAAGCTCAGACAAGCTCAGAAAAGCTATTTTAGTATTTTGTATTTTTATATCGTTTTACATCTTTTTTTGTCCTCTGAACGCACCAAACTCTCCTCAGCTCGCAATAATATGACCTGAGTTTCTCTTTATCCCAGCTAATGCTGAATTACACCCACCGCCTGTTTGTTTGTCTGGGTCACATTCAGATGTTCATTCCTCATGCAGAACACACACACACACACACACACGCACACAGACACAGACACTGTCACTGTCATGTTTCCATCACATTACAGAGATTACACACCCCACTCCTAAACCTCAGCCTAACCTGAACCTCCATGTTGTCCTTTCTCAGTTTTGATTTGCGATCATATGTAATGTATATGTATATTCATATAGTATTTTATTTACCAGCAACACAAATGCGCCACTCAAGTTTTGAAAAGTGAAGTGATGCTGCAGGTGTTTCATTGGCAAAGCAGGTTTAAAGTTGAGGAAGGTGAAACTGCTCAAGCTTAAAGACTCTGCATCATTTTGTCTGAGTGAGGTGAGAGAGAACCATTTCCTTCTGTGCCGATGTCGGTCTGACTGCTGCTCAGCCTCCTTCAGACCCTTCAGCTGTTCCTAATGATTTAGTGTTCAGTGAGCGGAGGTGACAAATAACCCGAGTGTGTTGTGTCTGCATGAGATGGTGTTAGGATTCATTCAGTTTGAATAAAAGGAGTCAGTGGAACAAACGATGTGATTAACAGGCGATCGATTCAAAGACCAGAACATTCAGCAATATCCCTTTAACGCTGCTCCATAACTCCACATGTTTGCAGCTCCACTGAACACTGTGTGCAGAACAATATGTATTCCATCGAGACAGCACACACACACACACACACATTCCATCAAGACAGCACACACACACACACACACACACACACACACACACGCACACACACAACCATATCAGCAAATTAGACTTACTTTGTTGGATTTATTGAAGTGGAATTGTTCCACTGTGTAGACTAGGGTACCACTTTACTGCAACTGTTATATCACACGCACACACACACACACACACACACACACACACACACGCTGAGGGCCCCAAGGTAGCCATTAAGAATAATGGCCTATGGCTGTATGTTGCCATGGTGATTGAAAGGAGCAAAGAAAAGCAGGTTGAGAGGCGCCGATGAACGATGGACAAACTGCAGCTCAGTGTTTCCACTGACAGAAGATACTTGTGGCTCACAGATGGATGGTTTCATGTGGATTCTTCCTCTGGTGACGGTTGTCGGTTTCACCCCGAATCTGCCAACGTTACTCTGCTGGTTCATACGTTCACATATTTTGTAATAAAAGAAGAGATAAGATGCTTGATAGAACATTTGTTAGCGTCAGTTCCTTTTACTGTAGAATGATGGACAACGTTACAGCTCCTCAAAAGCTGAATCAAAATGTTTTGATCGCCCCCTGCTGGCTGGCTGCAGTAAAGCTCAAAAATCCCACCCTCTCCTTGTTTGCAAATGTGACACGGGCTAAATTAAAATTTAAGACAGTTTTTTTTACATTGTTGGTAGATCTTATCATGCTGGTGTGCGTTTGTCTTTTACTTATTTGATGATTTGAATAAAGCTGCATTCTAGGACTGCAGTTGACTATTATTTTCATCATTTATCTGCTGATTATTTTCTCATTTAATAATTTTTTCTATGAAATGTCAAAAACAATGCTCATCTCAATTTCCCAGAGCTGATGTGACGTCTCAAATTGCTTCTTTTTTCCAAACAACAACCCAAAACACAAAGACTCCTTAATTTATGATCATAACTGACACAGAAAAGCAGCAAATCCTCACATACAAGAGGCTGAACCAGTAATTCCTTTTACCTATTTATTTGAAAAATTACGAAACAATTAATTGATTATCAAGTAGTTGACGTTTAATTGTCTTTCAATTAATCGTTGTGGCTCTACATTCACATGGAATCAGGCAGACGCCTCGTGAACAGCAAGGGGAGGAGAAAGAAAAAAAAGGAAAAAAGAAGAAACATGGTTTGACAGATTGGAAGGAAGGCAAAACAAAACACACATGATGATGTGTTGTTGTGGTGATGTCATATCATTAACAAAGAATGGAATAAAATATATTTGATGAAATTATTTCAT
Organism: Naso vlamingii; assembly: GCA_029822935.1. Classification (NCBI taxonomy): domain Eukaryota; kingdom Metazoa; phylum Chordata; class Actinopteri; order Acanthuriformes; family Acanthuridae; genus Naso; species Naso vlamingii. Next base: position 3,236,895 of record JAPQLA010000014.1, read on the forward strand.
GACTGTTACCTTATGTGACTTCTTTAGTTATGCATGTGGCTGCAAAATGAAGCTTTCTCTTAATTTTTAATTGCAAACTTAAATAAATTAATTTAAATTCCCTCCTAAACATTACATTTTGAAGGACAGTTTTTTTCTTCTTCTTCTGTTTTTTTCTTTCTTTGGTTTTTTTTTTTTGTTTGTTTGTTTTTTTTGACCAGCGATTGAGTCGGGCAGTCATGTGGGCGGGACCTTCATACCTTGATAGTGCACAGACTCATCAGCAGGAGTGTAGAGTGCAGATCTGTGTCCATATTGTTCACAGTCATTGATCAGATCTTAGTGAATCGAAACTAACTTTACATACTTGTAGTTAATACCTGTAACAGGTGAGGTCTGTATAGACTGTAAACAGCTGAGTATTTTAGTTTTTTGTTGTTGTGAATAAATTGCTGACAGCTGAATGAACGTCACCTCTCTGCTTCATGTTTTTGCTTCCGTTGAAGAATAATTGGTTCCTCTGTGGGAGGAGAGAAAGTCTCCTGGTTGAGGAGATGTGAAGGTTTCATGTGACAGTGATGATGTGTAGGAGGAGGTGCTGAATATCCTTCATTCTTTCTGTGTGTGTCTGTGGATGTTACTTAATAGCAGTGATGTAATAACACACTCTAATACTTGAAATAAAACCTGTTGTGTGTGTTTGCCAGCTCTCCATATGTCCTCTGACATTTGATATGACGGAATCCTGACACATATTTAGTTCTATGAGTCGACAGTCATGGAGGACAAAAACACAGTTAATCCAGGTGAGAGCAGGTAGTGTGAGCTGACTGTAAGTGAGGCTGCAGACGTTGTGTTGGATTATAACATGTTCCCAAAACTGCTGCAGGTCGCTTCTGAGGCGGAAAATCAGTTTCATGTATGAAGTTTCTTAAACTGTACAGAAAACGTGTAAGAACAGCTGAACTCATCCTACAGGTCAGGCCAGTTTTCGTGCTCCTGGAAAACAGAGAATCGGCTCCAGCTTTCAGCATTTTTTGGGAAAAGCAGGATGAGAGGAATATTTTCTGATCGATCTGTGGTCTCTCTGCTTAAACCTGCAGAAACTGTTTCTGTCCGCTTGTTTTCTGCAGAAACATGTTTTGAACACAACAGTACAGCTTCAGAAGGCAACGTCTGGAAATCAAGCTAGCCATTGCATGAGACTCCTAAGGAATCAACTCTGCTGCCCCCTCCCCTCCCTGTTTTTCCTCCAGCTCGCGTTTTATTCTGTTTGTCGTCGCTCTCTCTTTTAAGTCCAGTTTGCACCAAAGATTCGTGATGAGACCAGACGGTTGCAGGGAACGTTGCAGCGGTGTAAACTGGTCCGTGTCAGCTCGACTCAAGCCGGCTGACGGCGTCGCCTGCAGCTCAGCTTGTCAAGTCGGCTGAGCCCAGTTTTAGAACATAAAGCACGTCACTTGTTTCAACAGCCAGTCAGCTTGTAGTGACATCATCTGTCGCCAAGAACGCCTGTGCAGAGCAGCCAACAGGAACACAATAGGAACTCTGTGAAATTACTGTGATTGGCTGAATATACCCCGTCCCGGTCTGAATCCAGAGCCGAGGAGAGGAGCAGAAATTTAATGTTCCTTCAGAAAACCTGAATTACAAAATGCTGAAAGGTTACTATGAGATTTTTTGATAAACTGTTTTCCTCAGCTTTTACATTGATATGTTGAACTTTTTCACACCCAGTCAGAGAGCAGCATGATGGTTCCTGTGGAGTCATCACATGACTGTCAGTGCAACATTCTCTCTCTTGTAGCTCTGTGTTTGGTCTCCTCCTGAGGGAAATGTCTCCTGCTCAGCTGTTAAATGCTGCACTTTGTTCAGCAGCTCGACTCTGAGCCTGTCTGCTGTTTGCTGCTCAGCAGCTCGTGCTCGCTGACTTTTTACAGATTTTCCTCTGAAAAAAGGACGTTGCTAAAAAGACCAATCATAACTGTTTGTAGGAAAGAACATGCAAACAGGAGCCTCTTGTGTAAAAGCTTGTCTCCTAGAAATTATCTTTTTTATTTACCAGTAATTTGTATTAATATTGTTGTGATAACAAACATAATTGCTGCCTGCGTTATGGTCAGACCTCTCTCTGAGTGAATGGAATGATATATTAATGTTCTGCTCAGTGCAGAGCTGTGTCAGCAGAATCCACTGTTTGCAATACTTTGTGTGTGTGTGTGTGTGTGTGTGTGTGTGCGTGCGTTGAGGTCAGGTTAAGATGTTTCTGTATGAAAACACACCCTGATCTCTCCTTAAACTTCGCCAAGTGCTGCTAATGCCTGAACATGAGCATTAAAACTAGCTGGTGTTAAACAGGAATAATGACCCCGGTGATCTGATTTCCCTCTCAAACAGTGTGAAATATGTGTGTATTGTTCTTTCTGTGTGTGTGTGTGTGTGTGCGCACGCCTGCTCTATCGCAGGCTGGTGTCAGTTACAGGTGATGTAATGAAGATAAACAGTGAACAGTGTGTGTGAGAAACTTTTCAAACAGAATAAAGCAGCTGCACACAAAACGTCTGATAGAGATGTGAACACATTTACATGTTCAGCCGTGATTTATTGAAGCAGTACACTGAGATTTTAAGCATCATTCTGTTTTATTTATGTTCTTCCTCACAATCACAATCAGACAGTTTTAAACAAACTCCCACCTGTTTGTTCCTCACTTCCCGCCGTAACCTGAGTGAGTCAGCGGTGGCTCAATATTCTCCGTCTCCTCAGTGAAACTTCTCAGGGGCTTTTGAAACATGTTTTAACAGTATTACACACACACACACTCACACACACGCAGCAGCAGCAGAGTGTATTCTGTGTGTGAAGTGGTTTAGTATGAGAGGGGGTGTACTCGTTCCTGTGTGAGGTGTAATCAGTTCGAGCAGGATCGAAGGTGTGTGAGGGCTCTAATGGAAACCTGAAACAACCTTTACGAGACACACACACACACACACACACACACACAGCTGGAACAGTAACTGCAGGTCCGTGTAGAATCAGTCGTGACTGGAAGTTTTCTGACTCACACACTCTCTTGCTTTCTCTCTGTTTCTGTCTTTCTGTCTCTCTCTCTCACTCACTCTCTCTGTGTGTCTCTCTCTCCTGCTCTGTCTCTCTCTTTCACTCTCTTTCTCGCTGTCTCTCTCTCTTTGTCTCTCTCTCCTCCCACTCCCTCTGCGGCGTTTGGCTCCGCAGCTCTTAAATTCTGCCTCTTCCCATCTCCCCCCCTTCTCTCTCTTTGTTGCAGCTTTTCTCTTAAAAAAATTAAGACAGTCAGACAATGAATCAGTCATTTAAAATGTTAAAGCATTTTTCTTGCTGATTAAAGTCATTTTTTAGCAAAGTCACTGAAAAACACGTGTGTTATTGTATTGATGTGAAAAGTGCTGGAAGCTACAGTCTTTGCTCTGTGACCCAGTCACAGGACCTTCTCGTGCTCTTTGTCCAAAGTGCGTCTTGGAATGGTTGGAGGAGGTTTCAGGTTGGAATCTGCTGCAGGAGAACTTGTGTGTGGAGCTGGTCTCTTCAAAACTTTTTAAACGTAGATTAAAGATGTTGGAGGAAGACGCATCAGGTTGTAGATGCTTTGACTTTCTGCTCTGTGACCCATGATTGGTTGATCTGTTTTTGTAATTACTGTGTTTTTCTCAGCCAGAACAGTCTTGTAGATGAGATTTTTGATCTCAATGTGGTTTTTCCTGGTTAAATAAATTTTAAATTAAAAATAAAACCTAAAGTTTTGTGTTTCCAGCTTCTCAGATCAGAGTTTTTCTTTCTTTCTCTGTTTTTATCTTCAGCTACTCGGTTCGATTGTTGGGTGAAGTTGTAACATTTTTGCACTTTCATTTGGTTTGGTTCACTTTCACACTTCACTGTCTGAACAGCTTCACACAGTCATAACAACTGCTTGTCTGTGGCTGTAATGCACAAATAAACACCAAAGAAGAAGAAGAACAACAACAACAACAAAACCACTCATCTCTTGGACAGAACGGAAAAATGTAATTGTTCCCTTTAGAGAATAAAAGCATTTATTTTGACAGATGAGCCATGTGTTACTTTGCAGTGTCACTGATAAACACCAACAAAACCAAAACCAAAAATGAAATGATCCACATGTTATTTTTCATGTACTTGGTGGAATCGTAGCGTAGCAGCGAGCGAAGCGACTTAGCTCCGCCTTCACCGAATGCATGCATGCTCCCACAGTGGAGACACACTTCTCATCAGGGGTAACTACTCAGGCACGACACCGGCTCACACAAGTGTGCTGTTTGTTTTGCCTCCTCTTACCCATGATGCACTGCGTTTTGCTCCACTTTCTACTTTTGGTCTATAACTTTTGCGCTTTGTTTTCACACTACAAATGAATCGTATCAGGGTTCACTTGGAAGCGAATCAAGACCCCGTTTTCAAAGAGAAAACGAGGTCGAATGAGGTTTCTCACCCCTCAAAACATACTGGACTATCCGAGGGAACAAACCAGGGCTTGTTGAAAGTGAAGGTGTGAAAGCAACTGAAGTCTTTATGAAGAAAAAAAAACATTTAACATTAGAGTGGCTTCTTTTTTTTTTTTTACTATGGTCTGTTATTTTGCAGACTAAACAATCAATCCATTAATCCATCAATCGGCAGCTGAATAGTAAAGACAATGTTCATAAGCTTTGGCTCCACCTGACAGCTTTCCATCGTCTCCTCCTGTGTTGTTTATCTCACACGCTGCTCTTTTCTTTTCCTCTCTTGCCTCAGGCTTCATATGGCTGATACAAACATTACAGACTGGCTGCCAGCAGCTTTGTAACCCACAGAGAGATCCGTTATCGCTGCTGTTATTCTCTGTGTCGTGTGTAAAGCTCCACTCTTAAAAGCTTTTTGTTTCTTGCTGTGGGCACTCGAGCTGCACCGGTGAGACGGTGAAACACAAGCATCTCCCATCAGAGTTATGGATGCTCCAGTCTGAAGGTTTATCTCACTGCGAGGAGGTTTGTGATGGAGGATTTCACCATTTTATATCTCATCCCAACAAAGTAAACAGCACAAATACAGAAGCTGAGTCTGGATCAATGTTATGTAATGATGTTCAAATTTTTCTTTAAATTTGTGAGAACAAAGTACTAAGAAAGTTGTGCTGTGCTGCCACTGGCAGTCACTATTTTTAAGAGTGATGAAGAGCAAAGAGAATCGAAGGAGCGAGCAAAACCTCTGCATTGGGCGATATCATACACCAGAAAGTCACAGGAGATGTGTGAGGAATTGTTTTCTGTGCGCTGGTATTGTTTTGGCACTTGTTATCAGCCAACATGCAAGTTTGTATCAGAATCGATATGGGGAAGGAAAAATGTTGTCAGAACATCATTAGTGCAGACGCAGCACATACGAGCCTGCTAGTCAACAACTGTTGTCCTTGCAGCGTGAACAGAGCTACTTTTTGTCCACTGTGGTGGAGAAAACGCGACGAGGCAGCCGATCTTTGTTGCAGCTCGCTGTTTGTTGTCAGTTTGGTGTGCAGGAGCCTTTGCTTCAGCCTGTGCATTGTGCTGTCCCTCTAACTGAACAGGTTGTTTTGGGGTAAAACGACTGATGCTGTCGTTCTTCTTGGGACAGTCTTGAGTTACTGAAATCTGCTGATGCCACAGCCAACAGGTGAACCAACAAATAAGTTAAATTTGAAAGCGCATGGTGCCCAGCGCAGCTCTGCAGTGACTTTCTGCTGCTGGATCTTGTGAGAGCGGCGACCTGTGTGCAGTGACCTGTTGATGTGGGAGCTGCCATGTTGCAGCGAGCTGTCGGAGGGTCTGCAGTGTTCCTGTCAGCTGCTGAGAGCTCCTGGCAGCACTGTGCGACACCCAGGGAGGCGCTGATGCTACATTTCCTTGATTGATCCGAGTCATTTCCTCGTTGTCACTGCTGGGAAAACTCCCACACACTCATGAACTCTCATGATACACACACACACACATCACACAGCCCATTAAAGATATGTCTACTGGTGCTATATTGCTGAGTCGTGACTTCAAATGTTGGTGTTGACGAGTCATTACGAGACAACGGAGACAACACTAACTCCTCAGCCAGTCAAACACACAGAGGGTGTGTGTAGCAGAGAAAAAGAAGAGGATTAGTTCTGCAACATTTAACTCACAATCACTTGTTTTTCAGCACCGATCATGAGTTTGCTTTTACAAATCAGAGACAGTGTGGGGTCTGCTCTCTGCAGCAGTGAGCTGATGAACAGTAATAACCTGTGAACTGGGAACAAGGCTCACAGGATCGTGTTGTTGCCTTTCACACAGCTTTTGTTCAGCAGCTCAAAGAATGACAACACCACACTCTGAATGTCTTACAAATATACTTTAGAGGATTTCAGAAGGTCATTAAATGTGTCTCTGTTCATGGACGGCGTCTAACAGACGTGGACAGGTGACAGCATTTACATCAGGCAGACACTTCAAAGAGTCTGTCAACAAAATGTTTGTAAAAATACACTCTGAATTCAGTACATGTCCTGACACAACATATGTGAATGAATTTAACATATTTAAATATCTGTTTGAACCTCAGACCCAAATTTTCACAGTCCTCTGTGTGGTCACGACATGAAATCCTCCAAATGTCTTGAGTACAGTCACACAGTCACAGTTAGTCACTCTTCATCGCCTTGCTCCTGCCTGAATGAAACCTCCTGCCGCACCAAAAACAGACTCCAAACAGAAGAACATCCTGTTCACAGGAACGACTGCAGCAGCATCACTGACAAATGAAGAGAAAGACAGCCGACGCGTTTCACACCTCCACATCTCCTCTTCCTCTCTGCAGATCCTTCTGCAGACTTTTCTCAATGACTTGTTACAGTTTGGAAATGAGCAAAAATACTAATACTGTGCTGCAGAGAGAAATACTCACGTTTACTGGATTTCCTAGGACTGGAGTTTCTGTTGGATTTACTAATTATTTTTCATTCAGAACAAAGTGTCAGCTTCTAAGCTGAGAGGCCTGTTTTAGAAGTTCTTTACTTGAGCAACCTGCAAAATCTTTTTTATAAAATCTTTTATTTTTCACTTTTGCAGCAGCAACCTGAACCTTTCAAACAAGCTCATCTAAATCAATCATAATAATGTAACAAAGGACAGTTTTCTGTTAGACATGCAAATAAATAGCCAATTATTTTCCTTTAATTTCAATGAAACTCAATGTTTTATTTTTTTTTTCTCTAATTTCTTTTGATTAAAAAACTCTGACATCATAATGGTGTGGAGTAGAAAGAGCTTTCAGAAAATATGATATGAAGGTCCTAATACACCAGACTGACATCGAACAACAAGCTGTGTCTCCTGTCTCCGTGTTCTGGCCTGAAAAACTGCATGATTTCACACGGTGAAGGCAACAGCTGCGACAGCAGCATTTTGTAATCGAATTTTTCAGGCACAAATCAATTTATTTGTCCCTGCGCACTCCTCAGTGCGGCATGAAGCACTTGTCTTACGAGAGAAGAAAAAAGCAGTAGTGTTGCATGGTTAAACACTTAGTGTACTGTATAAATAGCGATGACTACACTCTGCACGTGCTGGCACACACCTGTGTGAATATATCGGCAATCGCTGGTTGATTGGCTGATGGTGGCCGGTTGGAAAATTTTTACATATTGCCCAACACTAGTGTGTCCCCAACTTTAGTTAAGTGACATTAAGTTGGAGTTCTTGTCTAACTTTGACAGACATGAAACACTCCTGGTAAACTCATCAAAATATGAACAATTAATAATTCTAATTTACTGAAGCACTCTGAAAGAAATTGTAATGTTGCTTGTACACACATGTATCATCTCGTGTTTCTCAGGTGAGCAAACAGATAAACCAGCACGAATATTTAAAGGTGGAGTCAGCAGCATTTATTCGTTGCTGTTTGTAAACACAACATTCAAACTGGGCATGTCGTACCTTAGCGTGTACTACATGTACTGCTATACTGCTTACCTAACGTTACACAGCAAGCTACATAGGAATATTATATTTGTTTAATGGAGAAGTCAGTAATTTAGCAAGCTAACAAGCTAACCGCCAGTGTTTAGCACCTAGCTGTCCATCACAAAGCAGCCAATCCTTCAGTGCACCAAAACAGCTGAAAGCCAAACCGAGACTCACTGTCACTCTGGAACAAGTTTTATTTGCTTGCTCACTAGAGCTATATTTCCTGTTCTTTGTGCTGTGTCCACATTCGTAACTTTCTCCGGCCTGGACGTCGTCCAGTAGCTGTGCTCTGCTGCTCTCAACCTCACCTGCACGCTGTCATTGGCTGCGGAAACGCACCAGTTCACTGCGGTCCCGCCATCCACGCTTCGTTACTTAAAAATTGATTACGCATCTACATCGCTCTTTACGGTAACTGGTCCCGAGCAGGTCCTGAGTCAGCCAAAACATCAAAATACAGGCAGAGGGCGCTGTATCTCCATACACAGTCACCAGCACACATGTACAGAGGCCCAGAAGTGATGATTGAGCAGCATTACGTTTGTATATGTTATATTTTATTTTTGTAGTAAAATCCTACTGACTCTACCTTGAAATGAGCAAACTGAAATGCCTGCATATTAAATCAGACGTGGCAGAAGCCTTTCATAGTATTCTGTCTTCTGTCGTCTGTCCGCCTCTCTTCTTTACCTGTTGGTCTTCAATGGGAACCATGGAAACAGCAGCCTGAAGCAGCTCTGAGCCAATGAGCAGCAGCAGCCGCTGCTGGCTGCGGCTCAGCTCGTCTCCTCAGCAGAGGACGGTGGGATGCTGCAGCGCTTATTCTTTATGATGTCACATCAGTATTGTTTGTTGGTCTTCTTTCATCCTGGGAGGTTCCTCCTTCCTGCAGCTTGTCACACAGCTGCGGCTTCATGCAGATAATCCACAGATTCAACGCTGAAACACTGTGAAAAGTTGTCTTCATCCAAATTATCCAAACTTTGGAATTGGTTTTGAAAATGAAGCTGAATAATATGAAGTGAAGCTTTGAGATTCGTGTGTTCAGAGGCTCATCCTGTTCACTTTGTGCCTGCCCTGTTTTTTGTAATAAGCAGCCAGCTTATTTAATAAATGTTTTTTTGTGGCAGAATGACCCCTAACTGCAACTAAGGAGGATTTTCAATTGAATTTTCGATTGTTCTTATCCTCCTGTCTGCTCATCGTCTTCTCTTTTTAACTTTTCTTTTTTCTCCACCTTGGTCTGTCAAGCCATCACTTTTTTTGAAACGAGAAGCTTCTTCCGTTCTTGTTCTTTTTTTAGACACACACCCTCCAGTTCTGTCTCTTTTTCCTCTAACCCTGTTTCTCTTGGTTCTGTTCTCTCCAGGCCGTCTTCTCTTTTCTTTGTCAGCTGTTAGATGATTGAGGTAACATTTAAAGATGCGATATAAAACATTTTAGCACCAATAACAGAGAAATTCTTTGCCTTAACCTTTCTTAATCCTGATGTGCGTCCAGCGCTCCATTCATTGTTTCACTTCTTGTCCAGGGTTGAGTTGCAGTGGCAAAGTTTCCAGAAGTCCTACCACATCTGTGTTTCTGAGGATTATTTTGCATTCCACGGTCGGATGAGATAACAGTTTTGTACCATACTGTATTCACGAGGCCATCCATCCAATCACATCTGTAGGATTTCATTTAAGTCCATCCACCTTTTTGACTCAGCAACACTTCATGTGACTGAGGCTCAAGACATTCCTACTGTGACTCAGACGTCTCAAAATCTTCATGTTCAGATGTTTTATTTTGTATTGAGACTAATCAGTTATCAAGGTTAAGACTGACCGACTGGACTGGAAGAAAGAATGCAGCTCTGAGTGAACAGCAGCTGTGATTAGTTGATGACAAGAGGCCAGTCATCAATAAGCAGTCAGTATGGAGTCACGTGACCACAGAGCGTTCACACTCTGAGAGGCACGTGTCAGCTGCAGCTGTGTGCCTGCAGATGTTAGTGGCTGGATGCAAAACAGTAAGGTGTGGCACAAATCCATACAGGCTCAAAAACCTGCAACGTGCTCCAAAATCCTAAAGTTGATTCATTGACAGTTACGAGCTGAAGAGAGAAGCAGGACAGTCTGACATGACATCATTCCGAACTTCCCAATGTTCGATATTTTTAGCTGTGAAAAAACCTCCTGAAGTCTGCAGTAGATATTTGTTCTGTCAGATCAGCAGAAAAATCAACAGCTACTGTTTTCAGTCACAAATACTGAACATTCTCTGAATGCAGAATCTGTGTGAGGATTTTCTGCTTCACTCTTTAGTATCATTGCAGACAGACATATGACAATTTTATCTTTCACCTCAAAGTGACTGAAATCCCACAATTCACCTCATGCAACACTAGTCCAGCTGTTGGTTTTAGTTCAAACTCTGATCAGTTATGAGAAAACTTTCACATGTCCTTACAGAAAGTCTTTCCTCTCGATAAGACTGATATCACACATTAGACACTCACATACTTCTATTAGTACACTTCAGTGTAGTACACTGTGTACACTACAGTATGTACTTCTTGTGTGGTGCACTAATGTCAACAGGCAAGTGTTGTTAAATTGTGCACTGCCATTTTCACTTATTGGAAGCAATGATGATCTTTTTTTTTTCTATTGCCTCCTCTTCTTCTTTTTCTTCTGCTTCTCTTTTAATAACGTATTGCAAACAGACACTGGAGCACTGATGGATTATTATTATCAGATCAAAACAGAAACACAAAGCTGTTGAACTTTAACTTAATGCCAACGTGCCATATAGTCTGTGACTGTCACTGGCTAACTTACCAAGCTAACACTAGCGGTAGCTGCTATTCTGGGCCCAGACCTGAGACTCCACCCACTCCACTGAGTGGACTTTATTCTCTTGGTATGGCGTTGTGCTATGACACTGTGATTTCTCTGGTTGAAAAGATGATTATCCAATGTCTGAAAAACAGTAATTGTGCCATCCCTAACAGGAAGCACCGCTGTAGGTCCTGCTGTCTGCTCTCAGTGATAATCTGATGTGATTTCAAGCGAAAAACTTTCATTCATGTCTTTCCACGATGCATGGTGTATCACAATCTCAACGACAACTCAATATATCAAATGTATGTACTTATTTCTGAGCTTGTGGAGACATTTTTGGATGGATTTTTTTGGACATTTTTAGATTTTTGGATTTCGGTTGTTTCTCAGCTTAAAATCTTTTAGCACTCACTCCACAGTGGGGTAAAGCCCCCCTGGGAACGTAATGAAAATCACACAGATCAAATGTGAGAAGGCAACAACCAATGAGGAAGGGTTAAGAAAATCTATTCCCCTCCCTCTGAGATTCACTCAAAGTGGAGGCAGTGCCAGACCAAGAGAATCAAGTCCGCTCAGTGGAGTGGGCGGAGACTCTGTGCCTAGGCTAGTTAGGGGCTGCAGCTTACAGATTTTTACAACTTGTCAAGCTTTTGAACACACATCTAATATTGAAGAATATTCCACAGTAAATACAGCAAGAAATCACAATAAACCAAATGCATCACAGTGTCAATGCCTGATCAAAATGTGTCGCCATAGCCAGGAGCAAGTTAGCTAACTAGCAAGTTCTGATGTTTGCCAGCCAACAGTTGAGAAGTTTGTATATCACCAAGATGGCGACGGTCGAGGGTGAGAAGTGTCAGTCATTCCACACTCAACCCTTGGACTGTTGCGTGCGTCGGTAAAGCTGTGCTAAGAAATGATAAGGCAGTATATTGTAGTATTTGCTTTCATGATATCTCTGTGGATGTTCAGCGATGTATTGTGATGTGTGTCATATCATGAAGTCCTCACCAAGACCCACCCTCATGCAGTACACTGCATTTCCCTGTACTTGTCAGTGTGAACACACTTGTGCACTCAAAACATAAAATGTTAAGTACAGAAGCATGAAATTTGACACACACAGACTGTCAACATTAATGACACTGTTTCCTCTTATTCGTGATTTTCAGAAGTACACTCCAAACTAAAACTGACACTGATATGTTTTAGCATTTTCTGACGGTTTTGACCAAACAATGACAATAAATGTAATCGTTTGATCTCTTTGGCAGGAAGTCCCAACTCAGACACGCAACACAACAGCATAACAGCCTGCAGGAAAGATTATTCAGCACAAAAAGATGATTATTGCAATATCCTGAAGTTTATTAGGATACATGTGGCCTTCCTCAGTTTCCAAAATTTTCTTTTTTTTAATGTATTTGCTGCAGTGACTGTGTTTCCTCCTGAGCAATAAATTTGATCTCCTGTTCTGCGTCGCTCACCTCTTGACACTGTCACCTCCTCTCGCTCTCCCTTTTTGTTCTCAGCCCTTTCACAACCTCAAGCTGCTGCTGCCCCTCCTCCATCAGGGTTTACAGAGCCACTATAATGTGCGGCGTGTGTGTGTGTGTGTGTGTGTGTGTGCGCCTTTTCCATCACTGGTCACACAAACTACCCCCTACACACACACACACACACACACACACAAACACATACTGTCCTCTCAAACATTCCTATCTCATTATTTCTCTTCTCTCATCTCTCTCTGTCTCTCTCTCTCTCTTCCTCTCTCTCTCTCTCTCTGTGTCTCTCTCTCTCTCTTCCTCTCTCTCTCTCTCTCTGTCTCTCTCTCTCCCTGTCTCTCTCTCTCTCTCTCTCTCTCTCTCTCTCTCTCTCTCTCTCTCTCTCTCTCTCTCTCT
>JAPQLA010000014.1:3260908-3275059 GCA_029822935.1 Naso vlamingii
TGTGTGTGTGTGTGTGTGTGTGTGTGTGTGTGTGTGTGTGTGTGTGTGTGTGTGTGTGTGTGTGTGTGTGTGGGGTGGGGGGGTGAAACAGTGGCCACTTTACAGTGAGTCGGGCCTCCTGCATGACTCCCCTGAACTGAACAGCTTTAACAAGGTTTGTCGTTTAATGGTTTAACTGTTCCAATGATGCATGTAACGCCGGGGTAATTACAGCTAAGTGATTTATTGTGCCGCGAGGCTGCGGCGGCCAGAGCTCTCCAAACAGCGGCCGGGACTCTGGGCGGCAGCACAATCCCATCCTTGTAAACAAACACAGAGTAAACATTGCTGCTGTTTTCCCTCCTGGGGCCTGCTGCTCTCTGTTTATGTCATTCCTCAAGTGCCAAGTAAATCAGTCAGCCCGGCCTGACAGCACGAGGTGTGTGTGTGCGTGTGTTCGCGCGCGTGTGTGTGTGTGTGTCTCACTCACATATACACCGGTCTGTTTCCATAAGAGTGTGTGTGTGTTCAGCTATAGGGTAAAAATCTCCATTACAACTGAAAGTTCTGCCCTTGTATTTGTACTGTAGTAAAACTGAACCATCTGTGGACGTTTGTTCACACCTGAAAAAAAAAAAGTTTAAAAACTTGAAGTTTAGAATTCAGTCGTCGTGTTGAGCTGATTACTTATGATAAAAGACCTTTATGTCAGGAAAAATAGGGCTTGGCAATAAGTTGTTATAAAATCAAACTTGGAATTAATTTGTTTGGACAATGTAAAGAAACGAAAATTGTGAAAATCAATTTTTCCCTTTAACTAGGGTAAATATGGTAGCCTACAGCTCTCTCTCAGCTCAGGGCTCTAATTTTAAGTGAAGTTTGGTGAAAGTTAGGTTGGCACTTTATTAATCCCAAATTGGAGGATTCATCTTTGTTTGATCAAACCTTTATTTAAAAAAGATTGTTTGGTTAAAATTAGATTTGCATTTTATTCCCAAAAGGGAAATTCATGTTTCTTTGAAATAAAAACAACGTATTTAAAATAATTCCCTTGTCTTTTGCAGTTAAAAAAAATTAATTAAAATCGAAAATTGTATGCGATATGAAAAACTCGTGGATTTTGTTTTTAGGGCTTGCCCAGCCATCAGCGATCTGTCGATGGAGAGATCTCCATTCATGAAGTGATTTTTGTCTCAATGCTGGATTGAGAAACTTGTCCTGCATGTCTGGTTAAATACCAAAACAGAATAAAAACAAAAACAAAGTGAACCACTGCCACAAGTCTTTGCATGTAAACTATTAATTAAAAGTTGATAGTGCCTTTGAGCATCAGTACAGCATCACAAAACAAAATATCACGGCACTGATACATATTGATATTTTTTCATGTGCCTCTGCTTATTTAATGGTTCATGTAAAATGCACGAGGGTCTTTTTCATTGTTGTAAAAGCAGAGATTTGTTCAGGAGTCGTATTCTCTGCTCAGCTGTTTGCTGACAATCATTCAGGCTTCAGCGTCAGAAAGACCAAAAAAACCCAAAACTGACTCGTTTGTTTCACTGCGTCAAATATTTTAGTTGTTTGCCAGTTTAATCACGACCCGATCTTCATCTTTCATCATTAATATTCATCTGGATGATTCAACGCGGCTGCTGGACGCAATGTTCATGTTCATTTCCTATCTTAAGAGCATGTGTGTGTGCGCGTCTGTTTTATTGTGTGACTTTTTGTGTAAATGTTTTCTGTCTGCCTCTGTGTGTGTGTGTGTGCGTGTGCGTGTGCGTGTGTGTGTGGGTGCGTGTGCGTGTGTGTGCGTGCGTGTGTGTGTGTGTGTGTGTGTGTGTGTGTGTGTGTGAGCTCACGTACGTTGCCTGTGTGGTAATTTATGGGGCCCCTCGGGGTCCCTGGGGAGGGTGGGTCTATATTTAGACGTCTCCCGTCCTTCGGCTCAGACAATGTCCTCCTGTGTGAGCGGCTCCTCCTCAGTCATTGCAGCCTGTTAATTTACAGCCTTTTCAATTAGCAGCCATTAGCAGCTAGCCAGGCTCTGACAGGCTGAGCTGAACAGGAAATGACGCCTCCAGCTTTATAAAATGACTGCTGCTGGTTTCCAACGGCAACCACCGCGTGGACAGACTCACCAAACCTCTATTGATTTAAACAAGAGGACAGAATGATCTGCAGGTGTTGAACACCTTTCAGATTATTTGTAAGGTTGGGTGGTAAATTGAATTTATTGATTAATTCAAATTTGTGGTTTATGAAGATTTTTTTAAATTGATTTTCCCTTGCTAGGCTTGTGTTTGATTCTAGGAGCCTTAAATTATTTTGTTTTGATTTTTGATAAGAGAAGAATTAAAATGTAAATATGTTTTGTCAAATGACTGCAGGCTTCAGTACAAATGTAAACAACTTCCTCTCCCCTGAAACTGCATGGTTCACTTTTAAAGACCAGTTTGCAGCTCACGCTTAAACCCCAGAATGGAAATTCAGTTTGTTTTTGTACATTTTTAATGTTACAATAAAAGTAAAACTTGTTTTGAGTAATTTCTTTGTCACTTGTAGTTTGTTTGATGAAAGGAAAAAATGATTAAAATCATAAATTGAGTTTGGTGTGAAAAATTCTGAGATTTTTTTTTAGGTGTAATTATATGAAGAGGATTTAGAGTTAGTGAATGTGGCAGATGGAGCAGATGTGAAAACATCAGAGATGAATCCTGGAACCTTCTGTAGTCTGAATCGTGACTCAAAATGCGTCTCTGGCTCGTCTCTTAATCACATGATTGACGAAATACATACATGTTCTCTACACATGCATGTGTATTTATTCTTCTTTATTCATTGGGGAAATTAAGTTGTAGATGTAATAGTTTGTGCAAACAGCTCACTTCCTCTGTGGTCACTACACAATGCACCAGTCGCTCGGCAACAATCTTACCACAATCACAAACCCTTAACACCAATGAGAAATGCGTCTCTGCAGAGAGTTCCGCTGATTTAATACGTCTCAGATTACATGTGCTCATTATCTCCGACCAGCAGTCGACGCTCACTCAAACACCTGAGTCACTGCAGATAATTACAGCCACTAATTACACAAACAAGCATCACTAAACAAACGAAACGCTGCAGATGCTTAAAGACAGCGATGGGAGAAGTAATCAGATATTTCACTTCAGGAAAACACTTACACAAGTAAAAGTATGTAAGTATTATCAGTGGAGTGTATAAAAGTATGAAAGTAAATTTGTGCTGCAGTAAAATCTTACTTCAGTGTTTTTATAACTGATGTTTCTGGATAAATTCCACTGCACTCATGTTGCATGTGGCTACTGCACTTTGTACTTCACTTGAGTATTTTCCTTTTATGCCACTTTTACTCTACTACAGGTCAGAGAGAAATAGTTTGCTTTTTTATTTCTGCTTCATTTATTTAACAGCTTTTGTTACAGGTTACTTTACACACAGAACAAAACACCTTGTCTCTCCGTCCTCATTCTTCCTCACGCTAGTGCACCTTCTCTTCAGTCTCCCTCACTTCAGTCCAGTGTGGATCCTTTTATGGTTTCCAGCTCAGTGACCGTTTCCATCTTTTTGGTCTTGATTTGTTCCTTTCTCAGCTCTTACGTGGAGGCTGCAGTCTCTTTTTGTCTGCTGTAAAACATGGCTGATGCTCAGCCTTTGTTGGCCTTGACAGAGCTAAATCTGCTGCTTTGACTCCTCTACAAACCCATTTTTCATCAACAAAGGACAGAGCTGCACAGGCAGCCTGTGGGAAGCAGCTCAGTCTGAGTCTGAGACCAGAGGACACACATGGTCTTCTTGGAAGCTGGATTGTTGTTTGTGATTCCTTTGCAACAAACTTTGTAGCAGCAGTTTGTTTTCTCATCATGTGTCAGTTCAGAATGAATGATTCTAGTTCAGGTAGACATGACAAACAACATTTAACTTTGAGACATTTAACTGTTGAGACATGGTAAAACCAAATGTGAAAACTGTCGTACACAAACTAAAAATCCTTCACATTCGCTTTGATAACCATTTTCCTTTGGTCATCGGGTCTCAGTGCAGCGCTGTCCGTCTGTCTGTGTGTGTTTTTGTTACAGTTGTGAATGTGGAGAGTCGGGAGGCCCACCTGAACTCTCTGGTGGTAGAGGCGGAGCGGCGGGCGGCAGACCTGGCAGCTCAGGCGCAGAGAGACGGGCTGTCATTGGAGGCCTGCCACAAGGACAAGCAGCTGAGAGCCTGGGAGTGGAGGAGCAAGCTGTACAAACGCATGCGAACAGGCTTCCAGCACGCACGTGAGTCACCACTGACACATGTGCATCGTGAAAACCTAAAGGCGGACTGACGGCATGTAAGCCTCATCGTGGCTGGTTTTGTTACCGGTTAACCTTCAGATGACCTTGATACATTCATTAGATACATGGCCTTCTGAAGTTTCATTTATAGTTTTCTACATTCATACATTTAGCAGAAAAACAGCTTATAAATGAGGACCACTTGAACCTGCAGTGAATTGAGCAGAAACCTTTCGAGAACAGCAAACAAATGTCACCAAACACAAAGAACATGAGCTTACACGTGCGTAAAATTACACAGAAATGCAACAAGAAGACTTCTCAGAGAGTTACATGAGAGAGAGAGAGATCTATGGTAAGAGAAAGGGCTGCAGATGTGATCACATTATCACTTATTACACTTGATACATAAAATTTTGAAATTTCATTTCAGACGTTCAGTTAATAAATTTCAGCTCAGCTTTACATTGATTTTTATATGACAAAATATGCTGTGTATTGTCTTGAAAGTGGTATGCAGATATTTTAAACGATGTAACACAGGAACCAAAATGTCGCAAATGAGGGTTAGGAAACAGGAAGTGACAGCATGGATGGATTGCTGAACGACCCACGTGCTCAGACCCAGATCCTAGGGCTGAGCAATTAACTGAAAATAACCAAAAACTGACAAAAGGAACCCAACCAACTTGATCGTGCTCATGTCAATTAATTCGATTAATGTGTTCCCCAAGCTCCACCGGCGACCTGAGTGGCAAAAGTGGCCGGGAGTCATTCATTTTCAATGAGAGCTGGCGACGAGGAGCATCCGACGCTGTGGCAGCAGTGAGCAGCTGCCAGCGTCCAGAGCGACAGGGAGGGTTGAAAAAAGTTTCGTTTTTTGCAAATGAGCGGCATCGACGCTGAAGCAGCAGCCAATTGCAGGCCAAGATTTGAGTGACGCTTGTCACCGTGCCACTCAACCATTTACTTGGGTTGCTATGGAGATGACAATGGAGGAGAAGCTAATTGTTGCTGTCTTGGGTTTTGTGGAGCTTTATGACCTAAATTGCTCCAACACAAAGAAGGCTCACCAAAGTGCGCCCCATGATGAATGGACTGCAGAACTGAAGATATGCCTCCTACAACCACAACTGTACTACAAACTTGATATTGGTCACAATCAGCACAATGATGTCTGCAGCGTTGCTTAGGACCCGCCCCCTGGTGACAGCAGGCAGCGAGCAGACAGGCAACGAGCAGGCAGGCAGAGAGCAGGCAGCGAGCAGGCAGGCAGAGAGCAGGCAGCGAGCAGGCAGAGAGCAGGCAGCGAGCAGGCAGGCAGAGAGCAGGCAGCGAGCGGGCAGGCAGCGAGCGGGCAGGCAGCGAGCGGGCAGGCAGCGAGCGGGCAGGCAGCGAGCAGGCAGCGAGCAGGCAGGCAGAGAGCAGGCAGGCAGCGAGCAGGCAGCGAGCAGGCAGGCAGAGAGCAGGCAGCGAGCGGGCAGGCAGCGAGCGGGCAGGCAGCGAGCAGGCAGGCAGCGAGCAGGCAGGCAACGAGCAGGCAGGCAGCGAGCAGGCAGCGAGCGGGCAGGCAGAGAGCGGGCAGGCAGAGAGCAGGCAGGCAGTGAGCGGGCAGGCAGCGAGCAGGCAGCGAGCGGGCAGGCAGCGAACAGGCAGGCAGAGAGCGGGCAGGCAGCGAGCAGGCAGTGCGATGCCAACAGAACACAACCAAAGGTACAAACAAATCACAACCAGGTGACCTATTTTAAGAATTTTTGGAGATTGTTGTCAGCTGCCATTCACCATAACTGAAGCATCAAACTAAATGACCCAATAAACTGAATTTAATAAGTGATTTTTTTCCTTTCCTTCATTTGGGACAGAGGTTGTGTTGAAGTGTGTTCAATTGCTGTTCAGTAAAAATGAGGATTGGGTGAAGATAACATCATCAAGATGTGTTCAGTGTAATTTTGATAAGCTGTCTTTTATGCTTTATTAGAAAAAAATTCTCAGCAGTTAAGCGATGTCAAAAAAGCATATACAATAATTAATCAAGGGTAAAGTTTGAAATAATCATGAGACTGATTTGAAGCATTAACGCCCAGCCCTACTTGCTCCTGTCTCAGAGGGGTGGGGGGCTTTTAAATGTCTGTGCCAGGTACCTGCTGGCTCATAATCTGATCATGAGAGAGGGAGACGCCTGACAGAGAGAAGGAGGAGAAGGAGGCCACTTCAAGATAAAGGCCCATCATCTTGTTAAATGCTTCTCTTCTTGCAGTTTTCTCTCTCAGGGGTTTTCATTCAGTGGCTCCTTTATTCAGAGCAACGGTGAAAGGTTTCTGATTTGTAACCAAAGTAAATTCAGTAATAACCTGGGATTTGCTGCTGCTGCAGTGATCCTGCTGATATTTGCAGTTTAAAAGCTTTTCACTCGCTGGCCGGCTGAGGACTCGAGTGTTTGACCCTTTCAGTTCATTGCTGAGTTGAATTTGGAATAAACAGGATCGTCTCTATGCAGCTGAAGAGATGATGAAGAGAAACAATAAAGTGATTTACAAGGGATGAGTCAATAAAATATTTTTCAGGCATTGATATAATTTTTTGTGTTTTGTCGGTTTTTACATCTGCGGAGGTGAAATTTCACCTCAGCTGGTTTAATCGGAAAGATGATCTTTAGCTTGTACTTGAGATTTTCCTCAGCTTGTCTGTTGTTTGTTGACACTTTTCTGTGCCCCTGCTCAGGTGCTCCGGAGGCCCCGACAATGGTTCGTTTAAGCGTGAGCAGCAGCAGCACACTGACCGTCACCTTCCAGGAGCCGCAGTGTCTCAACTCCACCGTGATGACCAAATATAAAGGTGGAAACACAACAACAACAAACAGAACATGAGCTCGACTCCACGTCAGCACATCTGAACCAGTGACATGAACCGAGCTGATGTCTGCTCAGATTCACCGTTTTATTTTCCTTTCATCATATTCTTACTGATTTAAATTCCATTTTTAACAGGTTTAGACCGCATTTTATTCAAAATAAGTTTCTTTACAGCAGCTTCTATTAAGGCCACACACTGAGAACAAAGATGGATGACGTGTCTGCACATCCTCGCAGCATTCAGAAATGGAACCAAAATTTCAAACTCTCCATAAGCACTTCACCTTGCAAAGCTTTGAAACATTTTTTTATGTGAAAGAAATTTTGTTTTCCTCCATGGGATGAACTGCTCACAGAGGACACAAGGTTATATGGTGTATCAAAAAGCATTGCTTTGACCGCATGTGTGTTTTTCACACACGTAACACATTGAAAGAGACAGAAAGAGACAATTAGAGACACCTCAGGGGGACAAGCTGCGCAGTGAGAAGGTTAATTTCCTCATCTCAGGGGGAACTATTGATTTGTAATGAAAAAAGAAATGTTTACTGTTGACACTGGTGTGTGTGTGTGTGTGTGTGTGTGTGTGTGTGTGTGTGTGTGTGTGTAGTGGAGTGGAGCTGCCTGAAGGATTTCTCACTGCTTGCTGGAGAGATCGTGTTGGATAATCTGCAGACTCTCAAGTGCATCATCGGCAGCCTCACCACGGTAACAGCAGCATCACTCCTCCTCTCTGTCTGTCAGAGGATCATCTGAACTTTTTCACATTTCTGTTTGTGTTTGGAATCAACAAACGTGTTAAACAAGCTTCAGGTTCAATTTACAGTTCAGCGTCGACGAGCCCTGTGAGCCAAACGCGTGATTTGTGATTGACAAGCGGTTTTTGTTCAGCACACCAACAAACTGCCTCATTTGAAGCACTGACACGTTTGATGCTGTCCTGTTTTGCTGTAATGTTGCTGTAATCTTGTCCTCTTTGATTCCACAAAGACTTCGCTGTCGTGTGTGTGTGTGTGTGTGTGTTGAGGTGACGAAAGGCGGTAAAAGTAGTGACAGTTTGATTTTGTTTGGTCAGAGCTTTGAGAAATGAAATAACTCATTTTTGCCATTAGCCTTAGCTGACCATGCTTCAGCAGTAAATAATCTACACTGCACATCCCAAATCAGTGACATTTGAAGAGTGTGCGGTTTGTCGGTGGATCATTGTCCGCCATGTAAATTCGCTGTTGTGAAAGTGCTGTTTAGAGCACTCAGACTCTTCCACAACCACCCGAAAAACATTTAGAAAAGAACGCGCTGGCTGAATGAAAAGGGTGAGACACATTGTGGGCGTTTAATGAGCTGAGCCAATAAATGGACCTCAGTCTGAGTCCACATCTAAAGTGTGTGTGTTTTAGAGTGGCACTGATTTTTAAAACAACTACAAAGACACAAAATAACTGCAAAGAAACATGAAGCAACTACAAAGAGGTTTAAATCTGCAAACAGACACAAAATGACCACAACGACACAAAAAACAAGTGCAGTGAGATACAAAACAGCTACAAAGAGATGCAAGAGATTTAACACATTTATAGTGTGACAAAAACTGCTTCAGAGAGACCGAGAACATCTGAAAAGGCACAAATGGACTGAAAAGAGAGAAACCTTGGACTGGAACCTGAAGCCATCTCTTTACCAAGCGGATAAAAACAAAGTTGCATTTTTCATGTCTGAAAACTGCTCAATACAGTATGAACACATTATTAACAAGTAACAGAGCGATGGTAAGAGTGTACATTATGTGGCCAGAAGTATGTGGACAGCCAAACCAAACCAACAGGCCTGAACATGCTGCTGCGACGGCTCCCATCTTCCAGCCTCCATTTTTCCTCCAGATGTTGAACCAGCTGCAGTGTTTGTTTCCAACTGGACCTCAGAGCATCAGTAGCTACATCCACATGGACACAAGTAATCAGAATAAAAGCCTGATCAAATTAAAAATGCTTCATGTAAACACGTCATTCAGAAGATTTTGATCCAATATGACCCATTCGAAGATTTTTGGTAACACTTTCTATGAAGCCTGTCTCTATAATGCATTACAACACACCATGGAGACACTTTTCTGCATTGTCTGTGGTTAAGGTTATGGCCAGGAATAACCCTAACCTTACTTACAACTATGATTATACAGCACTATAGGCACATTAAAACACATTGTAAGTATGTTTATAATGCATTATAGATGGATGCTCTTAGTAAAGGGTTACTGAATTTTCATTCTGAATAGGAGCAGTGGTTATGCCGATCGTTTTTCCAACTGGTGTCCATGTACACACTTGTTCTGGTCGTTTCTTCCTGGTTGGGGTAAAATTTTCCCTGCTGCACTTTTCTGCCCTGTTTCTGAGACGAGTAAGCTCATGCCTCGTTCCTGTCTGTGTTCCTGTGAACTGAATTGCTGCCATGATCGCTTGGACATTTGCATGATTGCTGTGAGTAATACGGGACAGCGGGAGCTTCCTTCTTGATGCGTGTATACGCCCGTCATGATCAGATCACTTTATTTAGCGTCTATGTAAACAGTTAAAATAGAATCTCTAATCACTTTAGATTTTGATCGAATTGAAGAAATTTTGCACATGTAAAAAAATTGCAATTGAGCTCCAACTCTGATGTTGGGTGATCCAGGCTAACCATAAGCTTCTGGCCATAGTGTAAAAATAGTCACTGTACATACAGAGCAAGTTTTTCAGTGTCTTTATGTGAATAGATGGTTTTTACATTTCAGGGTCGACTCTACTATGTGCGAGTGTCGGCTTATAACATGAAGGGCTGGGGTCTACCTGCCGCCTCCCTCCCTCCGTCAGCAGCTCCTTCCAGTGAGTTTTTCTTCTCATAAATTCTAACTAATCATGTTTTTAATGCAGGACGTTTTCTTGACCATTTGAAATGAGGTTTTGCTGTATTTAGATACATAACTTATGTTGCTGAGTTGGGTTCTCAAATTATCCCAAATGTTTCCAACGAAATGCAAACTCAAAGACATCTGTCATTTTCTTCAGGGGAACATTTCATTTTGCCTCCTGTCACTAACTTCTGGGGAAACACCCGTCAGAGATAGAGCTGCAACTGACCGTTATTTTTATTTAGCCTTTGAGAGCCATGAGAAGCCACAGAGCAGGAGCCTATGTCCTGTTTCTGGAGTGTGTCTCACACATGTTGCCTGTGGTTGCATAGGCCTAATAGTGTGTGCGCGCAGCTGTGCACAGTGTTATACGCCACCTCCAGAGTCCCGAGTATCTGGCACCATTCACAGGCTGAAAAGTTTGGGAGCCTCTGCACCAGTGTGCCACAGAGTCTTTATTATCAGTCTGCTGATTATTTTCATAATTAATTGTTTATGAAATGTCAAAAAAGTGTGAAAAATGCTCATCATAGCTTCCCAAAGCCCAATGTGACTTCTTCAAATTACTTCTTTTGTCCAAACAGCAGCCCAAAACACAAAGACTCCTCATTTATGATGATAAATGACACAGAAAAGCAGCAAATTCTCACACTGAAAAGGCTAAACCAGAAATTAATTTTACCTTTTTATTTGAAAACTGAAACGATTAATCAATTATTAGAATAGTTGGCCGTTAATTTTCTGTCGATCGGTCACAGCTCCAGTCAGAGAGTCAGGACGGAAGTCAGCAAACGTTAACATGAATTAAACTTAAAAACATGACCTCGTCTTTTCATCTCACTTGGAGGCTGTTTAACAATGAAATAAACAAATCTCCCATGATCCCACACTGCCTCATGATGTCATCAAACTCTACCTCAGTTTTTTTGTTGATCTGATAGAGAGACCTCCAGTGGCAGAAGTGACATGTTGTGCATGTCAGCACAGTGAGACAGAGCTCGAGTGTTTCCTTCGGTCGGTAGTAAACAGACGCTGCGGTGACTCATGTTCTCTGTGTTTGAGAACGCCGGTTTCATGTCTCCATCACGACTCTCTGCTCGTTCAACCACTGAGGCCCTGAAGGGTGTGTGTGTGTGTGTGTGTGTGTGTCTTTGTATCTGTGTGTTTGTGTGTGTGTGTGTGCGCACGCACAAGTCAGAAGCCGAGGACAGAAAGTGTGTGGGTGAGTGAGACAGAGAACAGACTGTGAGAACATCGCTGCTGCTCTGAGGTGATTTAAATTCATTTATCCTTCAAACGTTCTTGACATATTTAACACACACAAAAAATAATCTGGACCTCAGGGCAGCGCTAGAGGAAAAGTCAGTGTGAATGTGGTTGTTTGTGTGTGTGTTCATGATGAGCAGGTTGACACTTTGTAATGAAGCAAAATGAGCAATGAAATCGGCTTAATTATAAATAGTTACATTCGTGTCCAGAGCATCCTTCAGTCGGCATGTAACGATTCTCTTAAACATCGAGTCATGTGGTCAATGTGTCTGTCTCTGTTGTTATACCTTGACCAATGTAAGAATACGTGCTGCACTGTTTCCTGTGTTCCATGGTGCTCACAACTACCTGTAGCATGTTTATTCATGATGTTTATGTTTGTCATAATGTTTATTCATGATGTTTATGTTTGTCATAATGTTTATTCATGATGTGTAATTTGCTGTTTCTGCTTGTGTGGCCAAACCTGAAGCTTGATGGTCATGTTTTAATTACCGAAGAAGCCTGAATTTAGTTGAAAAAATTAAAATAAACATAAAATGAATAATTTTAAAAGTTAATAAATTATTTTGTTATCTCAAGAAAACAGAGCAAATGAATAATAAATATAAGAATCTATGACCGCTTCGGGCTTCTGTATGTATTAACAGAAGTTTTAACTAAGATTAGTCGCGTAATCTGAACATAACAAAACACACAGAAAACAGTCAAAAATGAGCACAGTTTAATTTTTAAGTTTAACTCTTTGATACAAATCTTACTGTTCATGTCACCCATCTTTAACTAAATCGTGTTTTAAACATCGCTGAAATGTGAGGAACTTTTTCCTCTGCATAACTCACACTGCACAAACT
This sequence comes from Naso vlamingii, assembly GCA_029822935.1. Classification (NCBI taxonomy): domain Eukaryota; kingdom Metazoa; phylum Chordata; class Actinopteri; order Acanthuriformes; family Acanthuridae; genus Naso; species Naso vlamingii. The sequence continues at coordinate 3,273,051 of JAPQLA010000014.1, forward strand.
TCCTGCAAGGTAAATGTTTGCATGAATAAAGTCATAATTTTATACGTACAGCAATGTAAAAGTGCTGATGCGGCGTCCTTTGGTTGTGTTTTCAGATTGGCGGGAGAGTGACGGTCGGGAGCCCAGGAGGCGGGGCCACATCGAGGCCATGGAACGTCTGCTGCAGCAGGTTCGAGCGACTCACACACACTACTGCTGCGGAGGTGAGTGTGTGTGAAAATGTGCTGCAATAAGACGGGAAGTGCCTGTCAGCTGAGATGTGTTCATGAGTTGATATTACACTAGATGTTTGTGTTTTCATCTTGTTTTTGAGTTGTTTTTGAGTTGCATTGCCCCCAAAAGTAAAGTTGTAAGTTGTAAGTCTGTTGCTCTCTCATACCAACACACCTGTAGTGATGACATCACAGTGTGCTGACGCTGTAGCGAGGTGAAAGCACAGACGGGCCGTTATGTTTTCAGTCTTTTGGATCGGTCCAACCGGTCGTTAGGTCGTCAGGAGACGTTTCTCTGAGTGTGGAAAGAAGTCTTGCTAAGTGAGACGACCAAAATCCAAAATTGTCTCCACATGCTGTTAAATAATCACATAGATGTTGTTGCATTGCACTGATTGAGATTCTGACCCACTGTGCATCGTGGAAAGTGTCAATTGATAAGAGTTCAACAAATGCTGTATTCATATGTGGAAAAGTTGCTGCCACCCGTTTGTCTGTACTGATGCTTCATGCAGCTCCTGCTGGGGCGACAGCGTCTGTCCTCAGCAGTGAGAGGCAGGAAGTTCCTGCTTTCCTGCGTCTAATGTGATGTGATTTCAAGCACAAAAATGTCTGATTGTCTAAGACATCACATACAACCATGTTACTGTTTGTTGGTCCTGTGCCGTGGCTTTGTGGGTTTGGATGTATTTCATCAGAACTGTTTATATCAGTTTTAGTGCCATTTGTTGTTTTGTCTGGTGTTTTTTTAATGTCTTACATGAGCCATATTTAATTTGCCAACTTCTTTAATCACTGTATCGACAAATCGAGCCAATAGACCAGCTTACCTCCAAGCAGTACAACTTTCTTAATCATTCAAATTTGGCTGACTGGTTAATAACACACTTTTCTGTGGCGTGTTTTAGCACTGAAATAAGACTCAGTCAGACACAACTTGGAAACACAGGTGATGTTGTTTCTTTCACAAGACAAAGTGCGACACAGCAGAGTCGTATCAGATATTCCTCTTCGACTCTTGAGCTACTAATCACTGACTGCCAATGTGATGTAAAAGCAGATGTTTACATATAGACTAGAGGCATATTTCTACAATCATTTATTACAGTACAAATTTTATTTCTGGACAGCAAGTTGCTTTTGTGCCTTAATGTGACCAAGTGTCAACTAAAAATGTCTCAGATTAAGAAACACGTCATGTGATGTTGATGCATCAACAACATTTGTCTTTTAACGTGGAGGACTTGTTGTTAAAAACACTCCTCCATCTTTTCTCTCAACACAGGAAGTCCTCACAAAGCTGCACTCATGTTTCATTTCACAGCAGATAGGAGACTGTCACAATCCATCACACACACAGTGATGAAGACGCACAAAGCTTATCGCCTATAATGAAGAATTCTTCTCTGTCCTTCAGTCTCAGCTGTCATTCTAAATCTGCAACACAGTAACAAAGACATCGATAAAAAAACATACATGGGCAGTTCAAACTCTCTCTCCATCAGATGGAAAAGTGGTCACCTCATTAACTGACTCAGCACAAACTCATTTCTTCACTTATTCAGAGTGACGTGCCGCGTGCACAGTAGGCCGCTCTGCTCTTGTCATATTATCCACTTGTCAAACCCAGTTAGCCTCCAGAGCTGCAAACACACAGAGACTTTTTAATGCCAGAGAGTGCTGGTGGCAGCCTCAACCTGTTTCTGAAAAAACAAGGTCAGTGTGTGTGTGTGTGTGTGTGTGTGTGTGTGTGTGTGTGTGTGTGTGTGTGTGTGTGTGTGTGTGTGTGTGAGTGTG
>JAPQLA010000014.1:3291848-3315181 GCA_029822935.1 Naso vlamingii
CAAACGAGTGCACAGTGATTTGACGAGCCTGTAATATTTTTAGCTGCTGATCACAGCTATGGAGAATCACGACTGTTCTGTTTTTGTGACTGACAGATAATATTTAATGAATTCTCTTTTGTCCTTTATTCTCCTGGGATCCTTTGGGAAAGTTTGTTTAAAAAGTTTATTTGTTCCAAATGTTTTTCTCTATTTATTCTTCAGTTACTTCAACACACTAATTGCAAAGTGAACACATTGGTTTTGTGTTTGGAGATCGCACTGATGGCTTTCCTTGTCACCTTTGTCAACGCTTGTGACTTTCAATCACCAGATGTTTCCCTTACATTAACAAATGTATGACAATACATGTGAAGATTTAGAAAAACATCACAACTTTTTAACAAGCCTGAGAAACTACAGTGACACGTGCAGCTCTGTGGGGCTAAAATGCTCATTGTAAAAGGAAACTTAAGTATTTGAATTAGATGAGATTAAACTTTAATTCCACAAGAGGAAATTAAGGCGCTACAGCAGTCACTCAAAAACAATATACACTGCGCACATAACATACCAAGGTGTCAATATCTATATAAAATATCAGCAAGAAACACATTCAAATATTGACCTGATGGTGGCGCTAGAGGAAAAGTCAGAGGATAGCAGAACATGAATGTAGCGTCACTTTTAATCTCGATCTATCCAACATATCCCATTTTTAACTAAATTGTTGGACTTAAAATCTGTATCAGCACCAAATTAGAGGATGTGCATTAAATTGTTCCTGGAATATTTTGGACTTAAAATCTGCTCACTTCCAAACACAGCTCTGATGAGTCAGATGCTGTCTGATAAACTGAGTATTGATCGATGTAAAATCGATGGATTGGTCAGTTATCACTACAGAAGCCCTCATGTTGGTGATGACAGCTGGAACACATCTCGATGTCTTTGTCTCCACGCTGGCGTCATTTTGAGTGATCGCTGGCGGGAACTGATGCTGTGTCCATGTTACACACAAGCAGAATAAACTCATACAGTAACACACACACACACACACACACACACACAGAGGTTTATGGGAAGTGACGCTGAGCAGAGAGAGCTGCTACTGCTGCAGTTTGTTCTTGGAAACAATTGTGTATCTGTCTGTGTATCTCACTTTGTCTTAAATCACGAAGCCGTGAAGCTGCTGTCAGACTGTGATCAGCAGCAGATGCGTCTCTGCTCTGGAAAGTTCCTTATATCATCTTCAGAGCACTGCGTCAAGGCTGCAGTATAGAGTTATCCACCACACTGAATTTTCCTCTGAACGCAGCATGTCAGCCTGTTCACCATGAAACCTGCTCGCCGTCTCGTCCTGGGTGGAAAAATTTCAGTCTGTCTCAGTTTTAAAGGAAGATTCACTTTGTTTGTTGAGTTTTGTCTTCAGCATGTCTGGAAACACCTTTTCACACACACAATACACGCACACACACGCACTGTTCCGCTCAGGTTTTAAACTGCCCCGATCCTGACGCATCTCATCTCATGATGAGTTTGCTTCATGAGTTTGACAGCCAAACGATTTCCACTTGTTTTACGTCATAATAAGTGATAAATGAAATTACTTCTAATGATGTTAGCATAGTCTTTGCGTCATGGTGAGAGAAAACTCTTCCACTTTAAAGACTGTCGGAAACCCTCAGCAGAGTTTATGATTTTGTGGTCATAACTCATACATTTGCTTTTGAACACCTTTCTCAGCAGACTAGAGTCAAATGTTACAAAGCACAAAATCAAGTTAAAGCCAGGGTTGTCAATTTATTTTTGGTGTCATCGAGCAAAAACCCTTTAATAACCCTTCAGCATTTTGTAATTCAAGTGGTTTGAAAGAACTCCAGACTTCTGCTCCTCTCCTTGGCTCTGGATTCAGACCATGACGGTGTGTTGCAGCCAATGACGGGTCATTTCAGGGAGCATGTGTTCCTATTGGCTACTCTACTCTGTGCTTTCTTGCAACAGGTGGCGTCACTAAGGGCTGATTAGCTGTTAAAACAAGTGACGTGCCTTACGTTCTAAAACTGGCCTCTGGCAACTTGACAAGCTGAGCTGTAGGCGACACCATCAGCCGGCTTGAGTCAAGCTGAGACGGTCCAGTTTACGCCACTGCAACTTTGCCTGCAACAGTTTGGTCTTATCGTTAATCTTTGGTGCAAATTGGACTTGAAAGAGAGAGCAACAGGGAGGGGAGGATGCAACAGAGTTGCTTCCGTAGGTGTCTCATGCTAGCTTGGTTTCCAGATGTTGCCGACCCCAGATTCAAGTCCCTACAGCTGTGATTTGCAGCAGAGACATAAAAATTCAGTGTAAAAATGTGATTAGACCCGAATCATGAATCATCAAAATGCACCAGTTTAACTCTTGTGTAAAATTTGCATTTATCACAGAGTTTTGTGAATCTGCTGTTTTAATGCCCAGAAAAGGAAGCGAAGAAATAACAGTTTTTAGGCAGCGGAGCTCTATGGCACAGAGGCTTCGATACACAATACGCTTTAGGAAGTGCTAGAAAAATATGTGTGAGTGGACAAAATGCAGACAGAATGAATGATGTCAGTGTGACAGTATGAGAAGCTTTATGTGTTTGTTGGTAAACACAGAGAGCAGGGACGTGCTGCCTCCCTCTGTGGGACGAGCAGGAATCTCCGTCATGTTTTTCTCTCCGCTGACTCTCACTCTGCCATCGCAGCCTCGGCATTCTTTCCAGCCGAGTCATCGCTGCTGTCATTCTCCCTGCTGTGTGTGTGTGTGTGTGTGTGTGTCTGTGTGTGTGTGTGTCTGGCACTCCTGCTCTCTGTCAGACAGTTGGCTAATTGCTGCTCAACATTTTGTCACGCTTCATTCTCCTCAAAAGCACACACTCACACACACACTCAGGATACCTTTTACACTCATATAATCATCCAAAACCAGCTTTTTCCAACTTCTTAAAGGACAAAATTATTGTTGACCAACTTGCTTTTGTCTGAATTTGGAGGAAGTCCTCAGGAATAATAATAATTTATTACTTTCTGCTTCATATCTGGGACCCCGCTATTGTTTTCCAGCTCTTCCTGGGGATCCCAGTTGAATGTGCCTAGAAAACGTCAAAAGGAAGGCGCTCTGAAGAATCCTGATTAGATTTTTAACTTCTCAAACTCGTTCATTTTAAAGTGAAGGAGCAGCAGCTCAAATCTGAGCTCCACCTGATCTTTGAGCTCCTTGGATGTCTGTAATTAAGGCTCTACACAGCGGGCCATCGGTCAAGGGGCGGGGCTTGTCAGGTCTGTCAGAGAGAGTCGATGTCTCTGGTTGGTTGTGAACATCAGCGTATGAACTGCTTCGTGCTGTCAGAGGCTTTTTGGCCTATTCAACATGTGGAATTCTCAGCGGTTGTCAGTGACAGAAATCAGTCACTCAATCTGAAAATCATCAGTCTGATTGGCTGTTCAAATGCGCGGACTAGCGCACGAAAAAAGACAGAAACAGAGAGGAAAAACCCCCCGAGCCAGTTGCTGTAGATTCCATGATAACACACTCATTTAGCGCGGCTCTTCGTTATTCTTCTCCTTTGCCTCTTCGCTATTGCCATTTGTAACTTTTTATCAGACATATTTTTAGTAAGAAGTGGCTATATTAGCAAGAATGGGTTTTAAAAAAGGCTGCTTCTTCATAACTGCAGTTTGTAAATCTGTGGAGAGGGATCTGTCTCGACGCAGGCGCAGCACATACAAGCCTGTCTGCCAGCTGCTGTCATTGCAGTGTGAACAGTGCTAGTTTTTGTCCCGACAGTAGGGGAGAAAACACGACTCAGCAGCTGATCTTTGTCCCAGCTTGTCTGTTGTCGTCAGTTTGGTGTGTAGGAGCCTTAAAGGCCTGAATTTATCAACGAATACACAAACAGCCGCAGACACACAACACTTCAGTTGATATCTGTGGAGTCTGCTTGGACTAATGCTTTTATCACCCAACATGTTGCTTTCAAAACAAAAAAGTGTGCAAAATGACAAATAAAACACATCGTGATGTATTCAAACAGCTTTTCTGTCTGACCAGCAGTCCTACAACAAAGATGATCTTGAGTTTAGTTTTAAAAGTTAAAAATCAATGATCAAAATTGCTGCAGATTTGATAAATGAACTCATGGTTTCAGCTCTTCTGTAAACAGCAGTGAGCCTTACAGACTCCTCACGATTTTGTCAGAAACAAAGACATAAATAGAACAAGAAATCATCTGCATAGAAACAGACACAAACTTCATCTGATTCATGATTCATGAAAAAATTTCACAAACTGAAGACAATCTTAATCTTTAGCAGAAATTAAATTTGAATGTTTTGACCTGCTGAAGTGTTTGTTTGTTTTGCTTCTGTCGTTCTGTAGCAGCTGGATGAGATGCGTCGTGATCTCCGCTGGATCACAGACGCTCTGCAGTATGCTCGCTACAAGCAGCCTTGTGGCGGCGTGCTGATCACCTGCCTGGTGGACGCTAGCGAGCCAGATAGTAACTCCGGCCAGCCAAAGACCGACTCCACCTCCTCGACCATGGACTACCTTCCCACACCTTCCCCCTCACCTGAACTCCGCAGAAGGAAAGCCATCAGCGGTGAGTTGTGACACAAGAGCTCCAGTTCAAATTTGAATATTCAGATGTATTTAAATATCACCCTGACACTCTTTGTTTTTCTGCTGTCAGACTCTCTGCTCGGTTCAGATGAAGATGGCTCCTCTGAGGTTTTTCTACCTACAGACAGCGACTACGACTCCAGCGACGCCCTGAGCCCCCGCGAGCTGGACCTGCTTTATTCTCCACCACAGGATCTATCCCAGCAGGCCGTTCATTCGCTGGGCGGCAGCGCTCCAGACGTCCTCCAGGTCCACGAGCTCAGGTGATTACTTTGTTTGTATCTTTTGATCAGTTTATCAGCAAATACAGATTTTCAAATTTTGGTGAAGTTACAGTTCCACATTTTGACTGTTAGTCTTTAAAGTTATCTTGTTTTCACCCCGTCTGTCAGATACAGCGTCTGCCCGCCCAAAGACCTCCCCCTCTCCCCAGCATTCAAGGATTTTAAATGTAAAGACACTCCTCTCTCCTCACCCCTCCTCCCTCACTCCCCCTCTCTTTCCAAAGACTTCCCTCTCTCTCCCTCTGGTCTGCCCTGCTTGCCCTCCCTCTCCAGGACCCTCCCCACCTCTCCATCTGTCCCCCTGTCCCCCAGATTCTCCAAAGACCTGCCCCTGTCCCTCCCCCTCTCCCCAGCTCTGTCTGACACCACAAAGACTTTAGAGGGCCTCTCGCTATCTAAGAGCCACCAAGAGGGTGTCACTCCCCTGAGGGCCCTCGCCAACCCCCCCGCCAAACGCAAACTTCTCTCCAGGAGCCATAGGGGCCAGTACTTCAGCGGTCCCCAGCGCTGGCTCAGGGGCTACAGCGGGGAGAGTCACAGCGGATCTTTATCTGAGGGCATCTACACCAAGCAACTCGATTCAGACCTGCCGCTGCCCGACGACCTGCCCGCACTGCCGGGTACCACCTACGTAAGCCACGCCTCCTGCGTCCTAGAGAGCCGGAAGGGCCGGCATCGGGAGTCGCGGCCCCACGTCCGCAGGATCTTTGTGGAGCCCTGTAAGGAGCTGTCGCCCAGCCATGAGAGGAGGGGCTGGGAGGACGAGCAGGGGGGAGAGATGACAGAGGAGCTGAAGGCTGCAGGTGTATCTGTCGTCGTGGCACAAGTGGAGTCTGGAGGGGAGGGGGAGGGGCCAGAGGGAGCCTCCTCTCATGAAGTCGACTCAGACGACCAAACAAATGCCCAGGTGTCAGAGATACTCAGCAGCACGCTGTAACGTCGGACAGCGGCTGAGGAAGCAGCAGGTCAGTTCAGACACGTTTAAAGCTTCACTGGGTGACATTTAAAACACGCCAACACGAACAATTTTGGGTGGAAAGAAGCAACGGTTTGTAACACCAAGGAGAGATCGGGACCTTCAAAACCCGTGAAAGTCTCTTTGTGACCACGATCATCTCAATCAGACAGAACGATCGCAAATCCACCGAAAAATAAAAGTGTAAAAGGCTCGAACTGCTCATCATTAATTAACATTTCGTATCTTCTGCTCAGCTCGTTTTGTATCCAAGGATGAAACAAACTGTAGTGTTTGTGCTGTCGCCCACATACGGATCAAAGTTAAATTAAATAATTTAATACACAATTTAAAAGGATCATCAGTAAATGAGATAATTGAAAAAATGTCTCCAAACTTCAATATTAACTCCTCACATGAATCACAAAAACACTAGCAAGTCTGCAGAGAGTTGAGTTCTCGAGGCCACCGTACAAAAGAGACTAATCAAATCAAACACTGAATTTGTTCAATGTCTCCTCTGAAAGTAACAACTGATTAGAAACTTTTCGGTGACATCATGTGAGTTTAAAAAAGAAAGCGCTCAGTGTGGCTTTAAAATATGCTCAGACTGGTCAAAGGTGAAGAGTCAAACATGGACATCAGCTGTTGGATCTCATGTCACCTCTTTCTCTCTCTCTCTCTCTCTCTCTCTTTGTCTCTCTCTCATAGTGACAATTGGCCGGCCGTGTCGTGGCGAGCAGCCCTCGGACCTCCTCTGTAGATTGTAAACTAAAGTTGCTGGTTCAACTCTGCCACGCCTCAGAAACCATGGCATCGACTGTTATAAAGAAAATAATCAATGCAACAACAAAGGAAGCACTGCTCTCTGACCAGGAACTTTGCACACTTTGACTGTATGTCGACCAAAAACAAGGTGGTCTGATCAATTGTGGCTCATAAGAAATTCAAACCTTTTTTCCCACTTGAGTTAAATTCTATCAGATTGAAGTGATTAAGTTCTTTCATGGCCCCGTCCTCAGAGCATGAAAACGCCTCTACTTGAAGTGAATGTACAGTTTGGTCTGTTTGTGGTCTCCTGTGATTGAATCCTGTCTTTCAGTCAGTGTTATTTTGAGCTGCTCTTATCAGGTCTTAATGTGGTCGAATCAACCTGTGGTCAGATTAAAGACAGAGATTATATGAAGTATATATTTGATTCCCTCAAGTCTCAAACACGTGACGTGCCTGAGTCGCTAAGCTCAGACCACAAGAAAACCTTACAACATGAATATTTTTATAGTGTCGTATTAAAAATGTATTATTTTAGCTGGAATGCTGATGTTGATGGATCATCAGAGCTGTGTTTTGTTGGCATGAAGTCGTTTGTAGCTGTCGGGTTTGTTTTTTGTTTTGTTTTGTTTTGTTTTGGGGTTTTTTTTGGGCTGAGGCTTCACGTCCGGTTTGTGCCTAATCCTGGTTCAGCATGACGGCGTCAGGGTCGGGGGGTCAGACCTGACGTGTTTGTGTTGTTGTGTTCATCCACAGTTACTGCAGTGTCTCCTCAAAGGCTGGTGTTGTTTTTCGTCTTTTGGTTTATTTTCTTACAACATGCACCGAAAACTGCAGCTGTTCTCTTTCTGTGTTTTAGAGCAACGACAGAAAACTCCTTTCCTGAAGTCTGAGCAGGTTCTTCAAATGTATGCACAGTATTTTCAAAAGGTGTTTTTAATGTTTGCACATAACAATTATGGAATAAAAGCTAATGGAATATATTTGATGCAATTGGGCATTAACTGTGGCAGCTTCTACCATTAATGACTGTAAAAAGTTTACTGTCCTCTGAAGTGTTGAAGACGTATGGAGTATTAATTCACTCATTTTTTTCTTGTTTGAATGTGTAGCACAGATACTGCAGTACTTTCTGAAGAAGACATGCACTAATATTTTCCTGACACAAGACATCCACTGCAACACAACAGCACTGCAGCTGCATGAAGTTTTCGTTAGATATAAATACACCTTTTTCGCTTTTTCTCAAAATTATGTCTGTATGTTAGGAAAGGAGCTAAAGCCAGGAGGTGATCAGCCCAGCGTAACAGAAAAAAAAAAGCAGGCGGAGCAGCTGGTGCAGAGGTTAAAAAGAATAATAATAATACACCATCACCTCAGATAAATGTGTTACATCTTGTTTGTCTGCACAAGCAAAAAGGTAAATGTGACAATCTGTTTCAGTGGCCTGAAGCTAACAGTTGTTATGCTAAGCTAAGCTACCCTTCGTAAACTAAGCACACAGACAGGAAACTGACATCACCTAAATATCTGAAGAAAGTCAGCATATTTCCCAAAATGTCAAACTTTCCCTTAGTTTTGTTTTGAAATCGCTCATTAAACGACGTTTTGTTACAACTTGAGTTTTACAGGTTCAAAGACCGTTGGACTCACTCATGTTATTTAAAAATAAAGACGTGATGAACTGACTGTTTCCCTCAAAGAGTAACTAAACCCCCAGAGTTTAAGCTGGAGTTTCTCCTCCCTGAAATTCAGAAAATCAGAGGTGGCGAAAGTGCACAAATTCTTTACTCAAGTAAAAGCACAGATACTTGTGTTTAAAAAAAAAAAAAAAAGTCTGGTAAAAGAAGCACTGACTCAACGTCTGTACTCAAGTAAAAGAAATAAAGTACAGGTTCTGAAATGTACTTAAATGTCAAAGAAAAAGTTTCCCTCTGAAGAACATTTCCGTGCAAAGCTAACTGAAGCTCACATCATATTAATATAAAGCAAAGGCTATTAAACTTAAAGAATCAGTCGGATTTGTCCGAACTGTTCCTGAACGCACCAGAAAATGAGTCGATTGTTGAGTCTCATTCCCAGAATGTCCAATAGAGACACTTGGGTTGGTGAAGCGTCCTGAGCTCAGCCAGAAAGACGAAAGCATTCAAACTAAAGTAACGAGTCTGTTTGGAAAATGGAACGAGGAGAAAGTTCAGATATTTGAGTTCAAATGTGAACAGAAAAAGTCAAAAGCTGTTGGAAAAATAGTCAAGTACAGATACCTGAAAAATCTACTAAGTACAATAACAAGATATTTGTACTTCATTTCTTCACACCTTTGTAAAAAATGCACCTAGAAGGTGAAAAAAGGGTACGCTTGTTCAACATAGTCCTGCAAAGAGCTAGCTCTGCAAAAATCTCTCAGTCAAAACGAGCATGAGCAGCGTTGCTATGGGTACACATCTGAAATCAAAGCACACTGAGCAAACTTCTTTAAACACTGATCAAGGTTAAACATGTTGAATCTGTTCAAACATCTCCAAACACTCTAAGACAAATGCAGGCAGCCATGGCAGCAAACAAACATCTGCGGTGTGCCGTGGATTTAAGACACGCCCACTCACTCATTACAGTTTAATAATCTTACGACCTAACAACTGTTGGAATCACTAACAAACTTACTGAATGCTCCATAAACACAACTATCACACTTACGTTACAGTAATCTCTGCTCACTGTACAATCTGACCACTCAGCCTGCTCGTAACTAATCCTCCTCTCGCTCGGTCTGCTGAAACGGAGCCTCTGACTTCTGGCAGCGGCGGGGTGGGAGGGGTTTGTTGGTAACGTATGTACTAACTGCATACATCAGCACTAAGTAGATCAGCTAATAGCGAAAATCAATCTAATAGCCAATCGTTCTGCATATTTTTATCAGAATGTGTAGAATTCAAATATTGTGCTCTAAAATGTCAAGTTTTCAGGCTGAATCAATCTACAACACTAATAAAGTCCCATAGAAAGTGGTTTTAAGCTGAAAAAAGGTGGCCATGGGGTTTAGTTGCTCTTTTATATCTGAAATTTAACTCCACATACAGTAACAGATCATCTCGGATCAGTTGAGCACAGAAAAGTTGAACTTTGATCTCGCATCTGTGAGTCAAAGATTAGAGGCCTAATGTTGCTCGTCTGGAGCTCAAGTATGTTTTAGCCTGTTTAAGTAACGGTGGCTTTTATTCTGAAAGGTAAATGACAGAATGCTCCGCCTGCAGCTCGTTGTGATGTCTCAGAGCTTCAGTCTGTAATGTGACACACGTTCATGATTTCAGTGGATTTCTAATGTTGGAATGATTCTTCACACATTCTGTTTGTGTCTCCATGTTTCTGTCAGATTTCTGTCCATCATGTCGACCTCCAGAATTTTGTTACCGTGTGCAAACACAAACGAGCTGAAATAATCTTCTGTCTGTATATTTTTGCATCTTTTATCCTGAACAGCATTATGAACCCACTTTGAATTCTCACTTTATTTATTTGCAGCAAAAAGAAGGTTTTTTTGTTTTTTTTAATGGACTGCGAAAAATCTGCTCCAGTGTTTTCTCGCATTCTGACGTTTTGCAACCTCTGAACTCACATGAATGGATGTATTTTAACAACTGAAATAAACATTGTCTCATGTGGATGTCGTGCACTTCAACCTGCGAGTTTGTCTTTGATGTTGGAGTCAGAAGTGATGGCTGCAGATACAAACTGAAGACGTGTGCAGATTTGCTGCTTTTCCTTTAAACGATGTGAATGTGTTTGTAATCATGTGGGGCTTTAAGCTGTTGGTTGGACTGACAAATATTGTGAAGGCGTCACTTTGGACTCTCTCACATTATTTTCAGAATTTATACAAACCAAAAAATCAATCGATGGATGGAGGAAATAATCAGAGATTCATTCAGAGTGAACAGAATCTGATGGACTTTTGGCAGATTTTCTTAAGAGACACATTTTAATGTTATTTTTCTGTTTTCAGACTCTGTATCATCAGCAGTGGAAATGACACCGTCATGTCTGTGAGTCAGTTTTCATCACTGCTTCCTCGTCCATATCTGAGGCATTCTGGGTATGTGAGTCAAGCTCTGCCAATCAGAGGTAACGTAACACTGCTGGCAGACACGCGGATCGGCAGCAGTGCTGTAATGTAGCTGTGAGCTGATGTGTTGAATTATGAGCGACTGCCTACAGGTGGATCATCACATTGTTCTATTATGTTTCATCTGTGGAAGTTTGATAACTGAACTTTGACAAAGAGAGACCAGAAGCAGTGATAACAGGTTTATTTCAGGTTTAGCACAGTGACACAGAGCTTTGACTCCTGCGGAAGCTCAGCAGGGACATTTATTGATCAAGCTCTGATTTTACAAACTTCATTTTGATTTTTGTTTCAAATGAAGTCTGAAAATTTGCAGCAGCTTCACCTGCTGAGCTGTGGACGATTGATGAAGATTTGACGGAACAAACAAAATAGCAAAATAGCTACAACCAGCTTAAAATGTCACAGTCTACAACAAATGGTTGATGAGTTATGGAAGAAGGCGGGGCTAAAGTGTAGGGGCAGAGCAAGTCATGACCTATGCAAGTATGTGTTTGACTGTGTTACAAGGATCCATTTAGAGGTTATGCACCTTTTAGTTACAGGCCACTCCCCTTGCCACGCCCCCTTCCATCCAATTGGCATAAACACACACACACACACACACTCTCTCACACACTCACTTGACCTCCATGCCAAATTTCAGTCTCCTAGGGTGAAAACTGTGGCCACCAAAGAGGGGGGAATTTTTGTGGACCGACAGACCTGCAGGTCAATTTCCCATGGAAGAAGTACTCAGATAATTTACTTCAGTCAAAGAAGTAATACCACTGCATGAAATACTTGGTTACAAGTAAAAAGTTAAAGTTCTGCAGTCAAAATCTGACTTTGCTGAAAGAACAAAATAAGTAAAACAAGCCATGTTTAAAATATCAAAAGTAAAAGTACTCATTGGAAACAGCTTACTGATTACTACTGATGCATTAATGTGTTGAGTACTGCTGACTGCTCTTATCTGTATTAAGACATCATTTTATTTTATTTCATTAAAATATGTTGTACCACTAATGTGAATCTGTGAAGGAAAGAAAGGCATCAGGTAAAAGTACAATACAAGTACAAGTATAGTACCTCAAACTTTGTAGTAAAATCCATTACTTGAGTAAATGTACTCAGTTACTTGTGTGCAGAGGGATGTGTGAGCTTTCATTGGTTTGCGTCTCTGCTGCTGCAGCGGGTGGCGGACGCCGTGTGGGCGGGTGTGAACCAGCTGAAATCTCACACCACGGCTGGCGGGGAGTTTTCCTGCTGGAGCTCTCGAAGCATTTCAGAGCGTCGCTCCAAGCCACAGGATCGCTGCTGCTGCTGCCGGCCCGCGCCTGGCTCAAGTCTGTCAGTTAGAATGCAGAAACATTTATTCAGCTCAGAGCTTCAAACTCAACACACACACACAGACACGCAGGGGAGAGGAATGATTCAGTAATGAGACCTTCAATCCATCATCATCGTCATTAGAACCAGTTTGACCTGTTTATTTTACAGTTTTCACTGAAAGCTCGATGACTGAAATCTCTTTTACATTTGCATTGATCAATATTTGATGATCGTGATGGATTAAATTGATCATGTGTGATGTAAAGGAGTCGCTGCAGCGATGAGCATGCAGAAAACGTCTCTCAGCTCTGCACTTGGAGCCTTTTTCAGCTGCTGCTTTCAGTTTTACGTGACGTGGACTGTAAGGTCAGGTCTCCACGGAGCAGAAACAGAAGCTTCCTCCATCATCTTTAATCACTGCTGCGTAGTTTCTGTCAGTTTAAACAAACACTTTGTTCAAGCTGAAACATCTCAGCATCAGTTTGTGATGAACGCTTCCGATCCGGGTGATTTTCAGTGTATAACAGCAGGAACATGCTATTGATCATCTTTCTCTCTTTCACTGATGGATGGATTGATTTCAAAAAGCAGTGGTTTAACTTATAGGTACATGTCGTTGAATTTAGATTTTTATTTTGTTGAGCTGTTTTAGGCACATATTTCACTCACAACAATAATCAAACCTGCAGGGCTCGGTAACATTCGCACTAACGGTGCGTTTCATTGTGTCTGCGGTGTCGCTCCCCGTTATCCCCTCTGTAACTTCTGCCTGAGCTCGGCTCTTGAAAACCTCCTTAAATCTGTGACATTTTTATTGAGCAGTTAATCTGGATTTATTGGTGACAATTGAGGACGTATAATGGATGAAACAGTGCTGTATGTTTTGGTTCTCAGTGAGCATGAATAACATCTGGTCAAACATCTGTATTTCACGGCAAGTCTCGAGGAAGTGAAGATAATGTATTCCTCCTCTGGCTTCTTTGAAATGATAATTCTTCTGCAGAAAGAACGAAGGAGGCACTGAAATCCGAGCCTGATAAATGTGTGTGTGTGTGTGTGTGTGTGTGTGTGTGTGTGTTTTTGACCTGTCTCTGCCACCTTGAAGCCTTCTCACACAAATGGACCGTCCAAATTGCCGCGGTTGTCTGACCATCAAAGCTCCTACTTGCGGGTTGAATGACATAAACAACAAATAGTTCTCAGTTTTTATCTCGCCGGGTCACGAACCAACACACAACCCAGTTGTGCTTCATCCTGGGAGGCCTTCTGATTCACTATTAAGATTAAGCTAACGTCGTATGCTAACATCAGAGGGAACATTACACACGCTGGAGTAGACAAGTCCCGTCAAAGGCTGGAAGCAACTGATGCACTGCGCTGGGCCGTATCGCTGCGTGTTCTGGAAAATCAAAGGAGAAAGAAGCTGGTAGTAACAGCAGAACAGGTCTTTTGATGATAAGTGAGTGCGATTGCTTGACTTTTACGCGACATCATGTTTTCACCACGAAAGGCCAAGTTTCTTTTTTTAGCTCAAAATCAGAGCTGTGATCAGGGTTGCTGCAGATTCAACAGGTCAAATTTAAGACCTTTGTCATCCCACATGTATATTAAAGCTGCGGTAGACAATTTATTTTTGGTGTCGTTGCACTAACATCCCATAATAACCTGTCAGCATATTGTAATTCAGATGGTCTGAAAGAAATCTAGACTTCTGCTCCTCTTCTTGGCTCTGGATTCAGACTGTGACGGGACCTTCAGCCAATCATAAGCCATGTCAGAGAGCACGTGTCCCTATTGGCTGCTCTAGCCAATAGGGCAGCGCTGCGCTTCTATGCTACAGGTGATCCGCTACAATCTGATTGGCTGTTGAAACAAGTGATGTGCCTTACATTCTAAAACTGGCCTCTGACGACTTGATACACTGAGTTGCAGGCGACGCTGTCAAACATTGCCTAGCCAAGCTTTAGCACATCAAATCACATGATTGTTTGTGCACTGAAAACACATCAGGGCAGTTTGTAGTCGAGTCTGAAGCAGTCTGGATGCGAGTCAACACCTCCAAGTCTCTGCTGGTCAACACTGAGTTTCCTCAAGTGAAGCAGCTCGAGCATCTCAGACTCTTTCCCATCAGTGATAGTCACACAGAGACCAACGGGCAGACGTTGTGTGTGCCATTGATGGGCTGAGCGCTGTGGTAAAGCTCAGGGCAGCTCGGGCCTCTGCGGCGACTTTTCCTGGAACCTAAAAGTCCTCAAGGCCTTCAGATCCATCCCAGCGTGAACATGCGTCCCCTGTGGTTCCTCTTCTGTGACCCTGATATGGAAGTGAAGGATAAAAGGTTTACAAAGAGACAGGAAGTCTTATCTGAGCCGCCGACTTCCTCTCTGCAGAGATATGACAGTTTAGCGGCGCCCGTCACACACTGTCACATCAGCAGGCCAGAAAATTACCCACAAACTTCTTTTCAGCGGCAGACAGGGGGGAGGAGGGTAACAGAGGTCAGAGAGGGGAGGAGAAAACAAACCAGTGATTTAGGGATTAAATCTCATTGCACCTATCTGAGCTCTCTCTGGGTTCAAGCCTTGACTAAAATACATCAAGTATTTGTAGGAACGTCTGTCTCGGTTCTGCAGCTTTTAGAGTTATGATGCAGTAAATTGTCGACACTCCTTCTGGCTGACTCTCTCATCCAGTTTCTGTTCAGTTTCAGGCATCAGCGAGACCAAAATGTTGGTTTTCTTCTTTTTGTTTCATTGTTTTCATCGTTCGTTCCTTTCACTCACAACAGGAGTGAAAATACGGTCACACAAGCTGTAAATAAACCTCCAGTTGGACCCATTTATGATTTAAGACCAAATGTAAGGATATTGTACAATAAAATATGAATGCTGGAATAATATAACAACACACTTAAGGAATAAAGCATGCTAATGTGAAGAAAGGTTCACAAAACAATCGATCTAAAACAACCTATTGTGGGTCTGAAACTGAAAGTGAAACATCTGAAAAGTCAATTTGTCCTTTAATTTCTGAACACAACCCTGATGCAGCAAATGACAAAATTAACATGTTAACATTTAACACATCCACATTGTAGTTTAGCGTGTTAACATGCTAATATTTGCTAAATAGCAGTAAACACAAAGTCTAGCTGATGTTGATGTGAAGTCATCAGTTCTGTAAAGTATTTGGTCCGAAGTCAAAGTGTAGGAGACTTTAAAATGATGACCTGATGGTGCAGCTAGAGGAATAGTCAAAGATTCAATAAAATTTGTGAAGTTTAACATTTGCTGAGCAAAAACAGCTTATGTTGAAATTTGAATACTGAGGATTTTCTAGCATTGAATCCTGTAGAAAGTGTTTTTGTCTTTTCTGTACGGAAGCCGAGAGCGGCCATGGTCACTACTATGTTTTTTATTCTGTTATCTCAAGATCGTGAAGTAAACTAGTTTGACTCGAGTCTGATGGGACTGACACTGAGACGTCTCCTCCACCACAAACAGTCTCCAGCCTGTGATGTGACTTTATGAAGCGGTGTTTCCCTGAGAGACGGACGTGTCACTAATTGCCTTTACAGCGTCAGAAAGCTGCTGCCGGTCACAGGTCACATCATATCCTGCAGCGTTACGGCTCCGCGTGGACACATTAACCCGACAGGAACCAGCTCCCCACATTCAGAGCCTGTTTGTCCCGCAGTGTGTCCAGACCCGCACAGTCGCCTCTTTATCTCAGCACAACTTCGTCTGCGTTAGTGTTTGAGACAAGACTTGTTTTTATCAGCCTCATAATTTAACCTTTACAGCATTCACGAACAGACCAACAGTTTGTGGCTGCACGAGTCCTGCTGACCGATGGAACGAACCTGAACTGTGAATATTTAAGTGTCTTTATCTGTTTACTGGCTGCTGGAATTAACGTGAAGCTTTAACACAAGGTTTGTCTTTAACTCTGTTTAATTAGACTGCAAAAAAGATCATTTATTAATTTATTCAGCCTCATATTCACTTCTAAAAAAATATACTTCTCAAAGAAAATGAAAGAAAATCAGAATCAAAATTAAATGTCTTACTGAAAATGAGATTTATTTATTTATTTTGTCATTTTGTCCTCCAGTTGAAATCCTGAACGATGTAATGTTTCAGTCAACAGAGCCGCTGCTGCTGAGTTCAACTTTATGAAAAGACATAAAGCAACAGTTTGATGTGAAGACACGGGGAAGCGATGAAGGAAAAGGCTCATCAGACACAGAATCAGTCCAAACACGCTGAGAGAATCGACAAGAGAAAGAGAGTCAAATAAACACAACGCTGCAGCACAAGAACCTGTAAAAATGTCCTCTGTCCGTTTGTTGTGTCTGTAGTGACTCTGCTGCTGCTCCAGACCTCATTCACACACACACACACACACACACACACACACACACACACACACACTGCAACACACATCAGTACAACGCACATCAGTGCCGCCATGATACTGTGTCAGAGTTTATTTCGATTTTAAGCAGCTTTTTCTGATTTCTTTGCATTTGTTTTAAGTTTCTGTTTTGCTGTTGTCAACGTCATCATCGTCATCTTCATCAGCTGAGTGATTTTGCTGCAGAAACAGACGTCTGTTCTCAACAAACGTCAGAGACACATTATCCAAGAAGCAGCTCTTTGAATGAACGTCCCACCTGTGCAGCAAACAACAGGACTGAATCTCAGTCAGACAGATGATGAAAGGTTGAACACGTGACATCACAAACTGCCTCCACTCACATCATCATCACTGCTGCTTCAGCGCTGTTGAACGTTTTGTTTGGCTGGCTGCAGCGTGTGCTCATTAGAAAGCACAGCTGTAACCAGATAAACACACAGTTCACCAAGTGGAAACATGAAGTGCACAGTGTTCACTGACCAATCAGAAGCTCTCAGGACGGACTGTCCGAGGGCTGTGGGTCAGTTCACCTGTGATGGATCCACAAAGACCTGCAGGCGGAGAAGAAAGAAAAAAATGAGAATGACAGTGAAATTGTTTCCCGGCATGGCGGTGGAGAGTTTAAAGCCACAACTGTTGCACACAGCAAAATCTCCTGGTGGCGCTGTGGTGACGTGTCTGAGGAGTCCATCGCATGAGGAAGAGGAGCAGGAACAGATGTGATTAGGGATGGGAATTAATAAGATTTTATTGATACCAATACCATTATTGATTCTGCTTATCAATCTGATTCTGTATCGATTCGTCTATTGATTCATAAACACTTTTCTGTGTGAAAAAAGGTAGCGCGGCACAGGTTCTCAGTATCCTCATCACAACTGTTTTATTGTCGCCTCTGTTTATCAGTGAGCTTGCTGTAGCTGTCCGCGAGCTGCGCTGCCCTTGCAGTTGAGTTCTGCCTTTTTCATTTCAGCATCACGTGCCTGGGCATCGATCAGAGGAACTGATAAGCTTGGAGGCATATGATTTCGATTCCAATTTGTTATCGGATCTCAACAGTAACCAGTTCCCGATTCCCATCCCTAGACTTGATGTTTAATACTGATCAGATCTGATGACAGGGTGAAGAGAACGCTGAGTAACCTAAACATTTGCTGCAATTAGAAATATTTTACTGAGTGTAAACTTTACGCCATGTTGTGTCAGTGAGAACGCAAAGCTCACGTTTTTGACTAAAAATGCAAACAGAGCCATCCTCCCTCAGCTGTGAGGAGGTTTTCATGTCGTCACTGTTCTGAATTCTGCCTGGAAGGTTTATCTGAACCATCGGTGCTTTCATTTTTGTTTCTGACTCATTCTGAACTCTTTGCCAACGTGTTCTGAATTCAAGTCTCCAGTGTGGATCAAACAGTCGTGTTTTCTGAGAGAAAAATTTGAACTTGACCCAGAAGTTCGGCTTGTGTATAGTTGGTGTGTGAAGTTTGGAGAACCTGGAATCATCAGATTTGAAACTAACAGGGAGAATTTCATATCATAAGTTTATTTTGCTGATGATACTGCTTACATAGGCTACCTTTACTTCAACTGCAGTATTTTTACTAGTACTGCAGTATTTCAGTTTGGTGTTTGTTCTTTCACTGTTGTAAATGATCTGTGTTCTTTGCTGCTGCTGTACATCAGACTGCAACTACGACCACTAAAACTAGCCTACATCATTATTGTAATGTGTGTGGGCCTGTGCGGAAACTGTGTGTGTGTGAGTGTGTGTGCGTGTGCATGTGTGTGCGTGCGTGCGCGCGCGTGTGGAGGGCTGCTCTCTCCTCCAGCAGAGAGGGAGCGGGCTTACATCACCGCCCTGCTGGATATTCGCTTGCACTTTGACGCGCCTTCAGTTTGGCAGCAGGAGGAACGCAGGCAGCAGCAGCAGCCGGTGCGCCAACATGCGGACTGAGAGCAGCGACCTGCGGGGCGCCGAGCTGTCTCACCGGGACCTGCAGACCAGGGAATCTCTGGGCTGAGTGCGTCTCCTCTCCAGCAGGGACCGGATCATGGACTGTAATCCGTCTCTTGGTTCCTCTCCCTCCCTGCTGCCGTTTCAAAGTTGCTGAGAAGTTTCGGAGCGCGTCGCGCCGCGGTTTGTGAGCGGTGCGTCTGCTGCGCGCTCTCAGCACAGACTTGGATAAGTTGGAGCCCCGGGGCGCGTCCTGCTCCGTGTGGGAGGATTAACTGAATATTGTGACCGTGTCTCACCTGGAGCTGCACTGAGGACATGGATAACTCCTGTTACCTCCTGGCTGTGTTTATGCTCGTGCTCTCTCTGGGCTTCAGGATAGAGGAGGGCATGTGCCAACACTACTATCTCCTCCGTCCCATTCCCAGTGACACTCTGCCCGTACTGGACATAAAGGAGGACCCAGACCCGGTGCTTGACCCGAGGGAGAGGGACCTGAACGAGACGGAGCTCAGGAGCACTCTGGGCAGTCACTTCGACCCGCACTTCATGTCCGTGTCCCCGCCGGAGGACAAGTACGCGGGTAACGAGGACGTGAGCGAGGCGGACCTGCGGCAGAAGCTCTCCGGAGCGATGCCCAAAGAGATCCGGGCCATGGAGTTCGAGGTCCAGCACGGCAAGAAGCAGAAGCCGAGTAAAAAACTCCGGAGAAGGCTGCAACTGTGGCTGTGGTCTTACGCCTTCTGCCCGGTTGTTTACGCATGGAACGACCTGGGCAGCAGATTCTGGCCGCGCTACGTGAAGGTGGGGAGCTGCTACAATAAGCGGTCTTGTTCGGTCCCTGAAGGGATGGTCTGCAAACCTGCCAAATCGACTCATTTTACGATCCTGCGATGGCGCTGCCTGCAGAAAAAGGGGGGTCTGAAATGCGCCTGGATACCTGTTCAGTACCCCATTATATCAGAGTGCAAATGCTCGTGCCAGAACTGAGCGCGACTCTGCTGCTGCAGGCAGAGGACCGATGTTCCATGAAACTCTCCTCGTTACTTTTACACACAAGCAGCAACATGCACCGACATTTACAAACCAATTAAAGTTGTGATGAGTCATGAAAGCTAGCTTTCTTGCAAAAAAAAGTGAAAAATGTTGTTATTAATGAGTAAAAAATCACTTTAAATCAAATTTCTTCTTTATAAAACATCTTGTCCGTGAGAATATTTGTGAAGATGTTTCAGAAAAGTTGATCCAAACTCAAAGAATCAGATCTAAAGTTGAATGAGAGTCGATGGAAAATGGGCATTTTCGCAGCGCTGTTCGGTGTCAGAATGTATAATTGATGTAAATGTTGTTTTTATTATTTTATGACAGAACTTTGTATAAAAAGAAGGTCAGTATTATTAATATAATCAAATCTACTGTATTTGTTAAATGTATCTTGATTGTACCTGTTTATATTTATAAATGATGATCAAAATGTTCAAGCTGAAGAACTTTTGAAGCGATTAAAATGAATTAAAGGAAACACGAAGAGTTCAGATTTCTGACTGACAGCACAAATGTCACACAGATGACGGTGCATTTTAGAACAGAGGCTGCATAACAGAATTCATTAAAACAGACTGAATATTTTTATTTTGTGGTCAAACTTTTCAACTAAATGTCCGTTTGAATCTCCGGGAATCGTTTCATCTCCAGATGCTGTAAAATTTAAAAAAAGGACATTTGCTCTTTAAACAAGTGAGTGAGACTCTGAGTCCGTTTATTTATTCTTTTATTTAACCACAAAACATGTTTGACCATCAGCTCTGGAGGCAGTACTCACATCCTGCAGTGAAAGTATTAATACACACTGTACAAGTAGCCTACTCTGTTACGGTGAAAGTCCTGCATTGAAAACGTTACTTTGGTAAAACGTTATTGATTATAAAACGGAAAATGTACTTAAAATATTCAGATTAAAAGTACGCAGTGCAGAAAGATGTCCCCCAAGAATGTTATACTGTGATACCTGATCTCAGTCATTTATTGGGACTCATGTAAAATTCAGATTATTCAAAGAAAAAACAGAAAGTCTTCATATTGAAGAAGCTGCAACCAGGAAATATTTTTACAGGAAAAATGACTGAAATGATAACAGAAGAGTTAATGACCAATTTTCTGTCAATTAACTGACTAATTATTAAACTAGTCGCTTGATGCGCTTGGAAAAAACTGTTGAGTAGTCTGATTAAAAAAAACATTTTATAAAACTCCTCATTTGTTTTAAAGCTGTCAGATAAATTAAACAGATTCTTTTTAAGTACAATATTTCCCTCTGACATGCAGTGTAATAGAAGTAGAAAGTACTATGAAAAGTATACACTTCAGTAAAGTACAGGTACCTCAATGTAAATGTACTCAGTTATATTCCACTCTGTTCATCAAACAGGATCAATAAAAAGACATAAAACAGAGGATCAGTGTTGAAATAATGAATAAAAATGCAAAATGAGCTCATTTATGCTCAGGCTGAAGTTTTTCTCTCATAAGAACCTCACAGGAGCTGTGAAAAAAAATCCACTGATACTAAAAAGCACCAAAACTACAGTGTAGAAATACTTCATTACATCGTCCTTTCCTGATGTCATGTGAGTCATCACTTGATTTTTGACATGTTAACATTAAAGCAGCATGTTACCGTTGGAGTTGCTGCAGGTGGAGACACTTTGAGCGACTTAATAGTTGGACACCACTGGTTTAGGCCAGTGGTGTCCAACATGTGGATCAGTCAGGCCCTTCCAAAGGGTCAGCAGATAAACCTGAGGGGTCGTCAGGGGAGAGGAAAGAAGAAAAAACTAAGTTATGATGAAAAAAATCTATTTTTAGTTTCTGGATTTAAATGAATTTTTGAATCATTTGAACATTTATTGAAGTGAGGCTTTTTGTTCTCAGCCTCATTTGTCAGTGTTCCTCTAAATACTACATTACCCATGAGCCTCAGCAGCTGTTGCTATAGAGAAGAAGCCGATCAGGTGTATGAGTCTGACGTGGAGCTGCTGCTGGTGGAGACACAGCGTGTGGAGCTCGGGTCATCTGGTTTGTGTGCAGTGTCAGATCTCAGCCCAAAGATGGTCGTTCGCTCCGTGTCACATGATCACCTGCACATGGCTCAGTTCTGTCCGTTGACCGAGCTGATTGTTGGTGTTTTGTTGCTTTCAGTGGCTCCACAGAGGCAAACATGAGAGTTTCAGACCTCAGGTTGGTTCAAAGAATCAAAGTTTTAATTGGTTTTTGTGCTGCAGGTTCAAAGCGCCGCACAGCGTTTTATCTGACCGCAGATTTGAAGGTATGTGAAGGATTTCACTGATGTGAAGCCTCCATCATGTCCTTGACTCTGTGTCAGCCGGTGATAATCACACTCACAGGCCCGAGGATACCAACACACACTGAACAGCATCTGTAACTTATATTAATGTCAACAAAGGCAACAAACTCTGTCAAGTGACTGAACTTGCAGCTGTGGTTCTGTCCAGTCACCAGAATAAATGTTGGTATTGAACTTTTTTAGCAAACAGACTTAACTTTACAACAGCATCATTTTATTGTGGTGATTAGGCTGCAGCTTTAGTGTGACTGGTAATACATTGTGTTTGAGGTCTGTTTGGCTTTAGGCTCTAAAACTTCTTGGTTAAGATTAAAGAAAAGATCAGCTTTTGTCTTTAAAAAACCCAGCTTTGTAGCCACAAACACGGCTTGAAAATGTCAGTGTGTCATTAAATTAAACCAGATTTGTTGGTTGAAAGTGTCGACCTCTGCTGTCATACCAACATCCTTTCATCCTCTAAACGTCACTTTGACACGCACCGCAGAAATGTTGCTGTGATACGTACAAAGTTAACGTATCTGCGGTTTGCAAAATTGTGCAATGGAAGCATTTTATGCAGGCAGCTGCCATTTGAGCGGGAGGTCGGTCAGAGTTCAGGTCCGACAAAGACCATGTTTTTGTTTTGTGTTTCTCAGTACATGAATAACAAACAGGTGGCGAGTTAAAGGCACCAGCAGATGACAAAGATTTGAACTTCACAGTGAAGTACAGTCAGCCATCAGCTCGACTCCACAGTCGACCTTCAGACGTCTGCAGCGTCTCATGATGATTTTAGCACATTTCTGTATTCATGCTTCGCACTTTGTTGTGTGTTATTGTGTCTGTTCTAATGCTACAAACAATCACTGCGTTAGAACTAAAACATGGGAGTGAATTCTCCGCTGAATCTGCAGCTTCTCTTTTCTTTACGGAGCATCACCGTGAGTTTAAGATCATTATTTATGTGAGCAGACATGATTTTACTGTTCCAGTCGCTCTCACAGGAGGTGATGGAGGATCTGCAGTTTTCAAACAAGCTCTTATCACTTCAGGGTGGGCAGGTATTCAGGTCGAGGTCAAGTTGAGCTTTGATGGGTGTGTGTGTGTGTGTGTGTGTGTGTGTGTGTGTGTGTGTGTGTGTGTGGTGGATGGTACCTCATTAAACTCTTTCACACTCAGACAGCCACAACTGAAGGTGTTTGGTGGATGTGCTGTGCTTCATTCTTCTGCAGACATCCACTTTTACACACACACACAAACACATAGATATACTATATGCACACATACACCAACACAAATATACTGTATGCAATCACACACACACACACACACACACACACAGGTAAGCAGGGATGGAGCCATGAAAACAGACTGCTGGCGGGTTCTGACAGGTGAGACGAGTGGGAGAAAGTGGATGTCACACTGAGACGTTTCAAGGTTTTCACTCTGGTGCGAGGAGACACTCGGCTTCTGCAGCAGCCCACCACCAGGCCCAACTGTCGCCAGGATACACCCACCCACCCACTCACACACACACACACACACACACA
>JAPQLA010000014.1:3318746-3331268 GCA_029822935.1 Naso vlamingii
GTGTGTGTGTGTGTGTGTGTGTGTGTGTGTGTGTGTGTGTGTGTGTGTGTGTGTGTGTGTGTGTGTGTGTGTGTTGGAGGGGGGGTTACACTGCCTCACACTGTTCAAACTGTTTATACATACCAGTGTGCTGTGAGGGCCCCTCTGTCACCGCCTGTTTACTCAAACTTATTTTGGGAAAATTCCACCTCTGCACGACTCTGGCCATAAATCACTGAATCTGCAGCTTTGTGGGATGATAACTTCTGTCACTCACTCACTCACACACACACACACACACACACACACACACACATGCTAACCAAGTACATTTACTCAGCTACTGCAGAGATGACTCCTTCATATTTCACCAAAAAAATATTGTTTCAAATTTCAACACATTTATATTCCAACTGCAGCTACAGGAAGCATTAATAGTGATAATAACGATGATGGCAACAGTATGAATTCAATGATCATGTCCAATTAAAAAATTAAAATTAAGATTAAAATAGTGACAATAGTAACTGTCAGTGTTTCCTTCAGTCATCACTGTAAGATGTCGGATTGTGTGTAAATAAAACAACTGGACAGTTTGATATGAAAGTGTTTTGTTTCTGTTACAATAAAGACAGATCTATTCATTCATTTACTCTATCAATCTGCTAACTTGGATTATTAATCAATTCAGTTTATTTATCTGTTTGCTCTTCAAATGATTCACTGATAAAACAGCAATGCACATTATTAATCTGCTCATTTGCTTATTAAAATATTACCTACACATTTAAATGAATTCATTCATCATTTACAAGAATTTTTTGTTTGTTTGCTCATTATTTAAATCTTTTCACTGAACTTGAATTTCACGCCTGACCAACAGGAAATGTTCTGTCTCTTTACTTCCTGTTGGGATGCAGATGAATGTATTTATCTGTTTGGTTCAATAATCTGTTAATTTACTTAGATTATTTTCCTGCTTTATCAGTTTTTTAACCTGTGGGTTCATTAATGTGTTCATTCACACAAATTATTTATCTCTTTGTTTATTAATCTGTTGGTTTATTTTACCCATCAACAAATTGAGTAAACAGAACAAAATCAGTTTCTGTCACTAACGTCGATGCCTCCACTCGTGATCAGACAGGAAGTCATGAACAGATGATGTAACTGAGGAATATTGATGATAAATGAGTACGAGAATAAACCACAAAACCTCTCGATATCCCCTGTTTTTTTCCAAACTGTTCATTTATTGTTATTTATTGTCCAACAGAGACACCTGCTGGTGAGGATGTGAACAGCAAAACATGATGACGGGGCCGTTTTCATTCTTTATGGTTTATTTCAAATACCTTCAAAATGGTAGAGAGGCACACAGGCTACAAGAATCTGAAACTAGTGAGCCAATATGAGCACCAGATAGATATCAGATATCACATGAAAAAACAACATATTTACAAATATAAATTAACACAGATTTCAACTCCAAAAGACACTGTGACGGCAAACGCTTTCAGATGGAACAAAGATGGGAGTGATGATGTCTCTTCAGAGACGATGAGAGGAAACCAGCTTACATTTATTCTGTGAGTAGTGCAACAAATACTGTCAATAATAAAAAAACTCAAATTAAAAATGACATAATTCACATTCATAACACCTTTGGTCCAAAGAGAACTAAAAGGGGATTATAAAATTTGTGTGTGGATGAAAGTTTACCGATCACTGACGGACTTCACTTCTTCTTTTTTTTCTTTTTTTTTGAGTATTTTTTAAACATGCTGCTCTGGAGGAAGCCACATATTTAGTTTGGATACAGGTCCGACAAGCACAAAATGTCCTACTCAAACTAATTATCACAAGCAGCTGGACGGTGGCAGTGGGCTCGATCGTCTCTGGAAGAACCTGAGGCACTGGAGAGGTGGTGGTTTACATCCATCTGTAGTTTTTAAACCCCATTTTTACACCTTCAGTTAAAACACAATCTGTCAACAGAGTCGTGCTGATGATCCATCAAACCACTGAAAAGTTTTCAAGTGTAATCTTTAGTCAATGTCCTCTTAAGTTTACTCTTTGGCTTTTTTTGGAGTACTGAAGGAGAGGCCGGGGATGAAGAGCGACACAAAGTTGACCTGCTTTCTGTTGGACAGGTAGGTGCCAAACACCGGCGGTTAGCTTGTACTAGCTTACTAAATTATCGACTTTTCCATTAATCCAAATATAATATTTGTACATAGCTTGTGGTGTAGGTACAAGAAGTGTAAGTGCGTGCTACAATACTCCTGGTGGCGCTAAGCCCAGGAGGAGGGGCCTAATTTCAATGTTATGTTTACAAGCTGCATGAACAAATGCTGCTGGCTCTGACTTGATGTTTCATTCACATGAAGACTACTGAGTTAACTGTTGATGAAGACTTCGTGATGTGCTTATAAGCTGTTCAAAAAAAAATTAGAAAGTGCACTTTGATTGAAAATGATGCTGTGTGTTTTGTACACGAGAGAGAGAATGAACCTTCAGCAAACCAACAAACCAAACTTCATTCAAAAAAGTTACAATTTAATTATGACCCACTCTGCTCAGAGGTCAGTGGATCATTCTGAGCGACTGGGAGTGAGAAAAAAAACCCTCCATATTGAGGCAGCAGGAGGTACTTCTGCTGATTTCTCTGAGTGACTGCGACTTTACTAATGATCAAAAATTTCACTTCAGTTGGTCTTACTTGATAAAAATCATTTCGATTACCACAGTGAACCTTCTCAAATCTAATTTTCTTTTTTTTTCTCCTCACACAGACTGTGTTTTAACATCAGGTGTGAACAGGGTCTAACATCAGGGCTCCTACATTGTGTCCCAAATACTCGAACCAAACGTCTTATACTTACGTAACCTCACTGGACTGAAACCACAGAAGCTGTATCATCTGTTTGGACAGCATGAGAACTTTTCCAAACACGTTGTGCATTTTTTAGTGTGTAAAGAGCTGAGAATGACAGAGTCTCTGAGGACAAACATCCAGAGCAGTGTAGGAACCCTGAGCGCTGTTGTAGGAAGTGTTGTAAGACAGTTTGGTCCAGCTCAGCTCTGCACACTGAGGCGTCGTCACACACGTCCTTCAGTGATTCCGCGAGCTGAAGAATCCCACGCTGGTTGGCGATTCCTTCACCGTCACTGTGATGAAGTTGGCTGTGACATCGGTGACGAACACGTGCTCCAGGAGGCTCCGGGCCGGCCGCCAGTCTGTCTCCGTGTCGGACTCTATGGCGTCGTTGCCATGGCTGGGCCTGCTGTTGTTTGGATACAACGTGGCGCCGTGCTCTGATTCGCTGCTGCTGGTCTCGTCTGAGTCGCCGGTGCTGAGTTCGTTCAGACTCCGGTTCTGAGAGCCGAGTCCATGTTTCCTCTCCTCGTGCCTCCCGCTGCCATTTCCTCTACCTGAGCCACTTCCTGCCAGCCTCTTAGAGTCTGCCAACATCTCTTTCGCCCTGTCCTCTCGTAACCTCCCCTGCTCTGCAGTGCCACCTACTGCCAGACCGGAGCGCTGCCCACCAGCTGATGTTCCGGGCTCTTTCATACTTCCAACGCCTCCTTTTACAACGATGTTGCTGCCACTCCTTAAGCTCGACCTGGAAGCTGCAGCTCCAGCGCTGCTCGTGTTGTTTCCCAGATGGCTGCTGCCGGCCGGCGGCTTGCTGACACTCTGCAGGTTGAGGGCTCGCAGGCTGAGCGCCTGATTGGCTCGGTCTCGAGGCGTCGGCGAGGACGACGGTTTAGAGAGGCTGGAATTCTGCTGCTTGTGTTGAACAAGGCCTGTCTGAACTCCCACACCCTCCTGCCTCCTTTGGACCAGCGGGGAGCGCTGCACGGTCTGGCCTCCCCCGAAGCTGCTGTGCAGACCCCCCGAGCTCGAACCACCACCTTTCCTCAGAGAAGACACCTTGAATACATCTCCTCTGCTGCTGCCTGTTTCTGAGATGGAGCGCTTCAGCTCAGACAGAGAGTTCTTACTTTGTGGGGACGGACTGCTTTTGTTGTAGGAGGCAGAGCTGGAGGACGAAGACATGGAGCGATTGGTCCAGATGCAGCTGAGGGATCCGGATTTGGTGGCAGTTGTCTGGGAGAAGGAGCTGGTGGAGGTCTGGGAGGCGGAGGAAGCCTCGTCTCTGGAGGTCCGGCTCAGCCCCGTGTAGGTGAAGCTGGCCGGCTGCAGAGGTTTCTTCACTCGAGGCTCCTCCCTGGGCGGTCTGAGTACCTGGTGGTGACGTGGAGGTGGAGGGGGAGGAGGAGGAGGTGGTCTGCTCTTCGCTTGTCTTAACGCCCTCAGGTCCGGGTGGAGCGGCTTCCTGCCACGCTTCTTCTTACGAGGAGGTTCTGGTTTAGCCAGCACGATCTGAGGCCTCTTCTGGGGGACAGCGTGGACACGAGGGCTGGGCTTCGCCTTCTTTGTGTGATCTTCATCCTCTGAGGACGAAGAGGAGGCGGTTGATGAAAGGCCAGAGGAAGAGGAGGATGAGGAGCGGCTGTCTTTTGTGGCAGCTGGTGCAGGCGGCTGAAGAGATAAAGAATAAAATGAGGTCATGAGTTCAGCCTCTGGGGGCTCGTGGACAGATGAGACGCTGCAGCAGAGAAGAATTACCAGAATCTTCCGCGGACGTCCTCGGGGCCTCTTCCCTTTTTTCTGGAACAGGAGCTCCCGCTCTTGTTCTCTGAAAAATATCAACACAATCATTCACACAAAACAGAAAATATGTGCAGATTTTGTTTTGTTCAGCTCTGCAGAACATTTCAAAATACAGAAGTGTTGTAGTCTGAATATTTTTTGGACTATAATTTGAAGAGAATTTGTCATTTTTCACCATTTTCTGATTTTTAAAAAGGTTGACAAATGATCACTGCAGTAATCAACAGGTTAATCAACAGTTAAAACAGGAATGATGGAATTTCAATTAGATGTGAAATTTCTCTTTGAATGTTTTGTATTAATCAAGATTTGCTTCTTCTTACCATGTTAACCGCCTATATGTGAAAACATGCGATAAAAATAATCAGTTCAGTCAACTGACTGACCGTGTGTTTCCACTGACAAACTATGACCACATTAAAACACATACTACGCTGAGGCGATATCCAAAATTTAATATTGTCCTGCTCAAATATCGTGATAGACGGTATTACCATCTGGGGGGGGGGGGGGGTCGCCTTTTTCTCCTGCTTTAAACCTGAATTTTGCCAACGCAGGGAGCTGGCATTCTTCAAAACTTATTTCTCCATGTTTGTAGTAAAGCGCTGCATGCATGCCTACTAATTACTAATTAATGCCTAATTAACCTGTGATAACCTTGTTTAATAGCAGCACACGTCAACTCAGTTGCCACAGCGACTCCACATGCATTTTCTTTTCAAAATAAAAGCCCAAGGTGCAGTAACATTTGTTCGATATTTGATATCACAAATGATGGCAAATATCACAATATTCAATCATATATAATATCGGCCCCAGCCTAACACACACACACACACACACACACACACACACACACACACACACACACACCTTTTGTGAAATGCTGCCAGAAGCCTCGGGTCCAAAATGTTTTCCTCTGGCTCCCAGCTGTTGTGCCTGAAAACATCAGAAAACGGTTTGAACAGGACAGAACATCTTTAGAGAAATCAGGTCACATCGTCGGTTTATTTATCTTTTCAGTATTTTACTGCTTTAGTTTCTGAGTGACACATTAAATCTGCATTAATTGTCTCGTATGTCCATGTGGGGGCAGCAAAAGAAACTGAGTCCACAAACATGTCATCACAAGCTGACATTCACGTCCAGCAGACACAGAGCAACATGGTGCAGTCATGTTTGTGTCTGCTGAAGAATCTGATGCCATCACTCGCTCTTTAGCTGCTAAATGCTCCGCTGTGTTCACCAGCTCATAACAGTGTGTGTCTGCTCAGCAGGTCGTGGACAGAAACTCAAACAGCTGCTGCACAACAAGATGAAACTTTGAAGGCCAGAAAACCAAAACAATGATCCAAAGTAGACAAAAGAGCTGTGAAGCGCTGAGAGGAACTGCAAAGTTTTCTGCTGGTTTGTCACCATGAGCGACACCTTTCACATTTCACACAGTATTTCAGCATCGTATTCCACAGAGACGTCACTGGTGCAGTGTTAAAATAAAGTTCAGTGGGTCTGAATGATGCTCAGTGTGGTAACATGCATTTGAAACCACGATGGACTCTGCAGGCTTAAGGAGGTCAAACAACAATCAGTCTGTTTTTAAGCAGAAGTCACAAACATTGCCATGTCGCAGCTTTGTGAGGATTTTCTGCTAAACTCTTTTATGTGACTGTAAACTGAAAATTTGGGGCTTTTGGACTGTTTGGTCACACACAACAACACATTCGGAGACGTCACTTTGGTCTCTGAGACTTTGAAGGGTGATTTTATCTATTTATTTACATAACATAAACTATCAAGTGATCTGTCAATAATCATTTGTTGAAAACCTAACAACATAAAACAAAATAATATAGTTCATGTGAGCTGTGCAGCAGGAGTTTAGTAAACCTGAGTTGGACCAAGCTAATGTCACACGGATGATGGATGTTTACAGTGTGTCAAACCGGCCTGTGATCAGAATCATACCTGCAGACTTCATGCCAATGTTTTGACCTTTTAACGATGTGCATGAAATAAAAAAATACGCTATGTTTTGTTCCGTCTGTGCTTCAGTTTGCATGCATGCAGGTGATCCAGTGGAGTCTGCAGCTTGAAGCATCAGCTACCTGCCGTGAAAACGGCGAAGAAAAGCCAAAAAACGAGCGCAGAAATGGCTGCTGCAGCCCCGTGTAGCCGCCGTGTGATTGTCCGTCAGTGTGTGAAAGAGAATCCGCTGTTTTTACGGCTCTAGTTAGATAAAAACCCTCACAGCAAGCTCGTAAACACTGCTGCGGAGCCAGGCATTGTTTGGTGCCATTTTTCAGTGTGCTAGCTACTGTATGTGTCGTAAGCCGCGGCGGCTAGCGCTGGAGGCTAGCTAGCTACTTACTTAGACGACCACCCTCTCCACTTGACCAAATACTCAAACTTGCCCTGCGGAAGAGGACAAAAAAAATGTCAGAAAGACACGAAGAAACGAGTCCGGACACAAGGCGCATCCGAGCGGAGCTGTTAGCGGTTTTTTCTTACCTTTCTCGGCCGTTTGCTGAGGATGCATTCCGCATCAAATACCTGGCCGACTGTGACCCCCTCCATTACTACAGCAGCAGCCCCTCGGAACGCGCAGGGAGGGCGCTTTTGACCCTGCACGGCTACTGTAGCTGTAGCTATTTACGAACTGTAATACACCCATTTTACCAACTATACCAACAATAAATCCAACATAACACCTAAAAAAATGAATATATCATAAAATTATTGTTTTGTGCGATATCGTTACCTGTTTCACTGAAACGGGTAAAGTTATTATTTCTTATTAACCATAAATAATTGAATAATTGAATAACTGATAACTGAATAACCAGCAGTTTACTTATCAAGGCTTGCTGCTGCTATAAACAGAGTCCGAATGTAACAAATACTTCATGTCAACTATTCTGGACTACTTTTATTCCACTACACCTTGAGGAAAATTAGAATTTTTACTCTTACTTAATCACTTATTTATTTGACAGTGTTTAGCCATAAGTTATTTTATGGATAAATAATGAAGTGAATAATATTATTTTTTACATTTTTACTTGTACAGTAGCTATATGCATGTATACAAGTTTGTGCACCGCATACTGTTATTGAACAACACATATTTCTGCCGACTCTGTGCGCGCGCGCGCGCGCGTGTGTGTGTGTGTAAGAGAAGAATAGAGTGTGTGTCCCTAAATAGTCATGACCCACCCTTCTCCTCTTCTGATTGGCTTACCCAGATAATTTTTCCCTAATTCTGACCAATCTCTCTCCTCATAACAAACACAGCCAGCTCCTTGGAACTCTTCCTTCGGAACCTTGGCCGCGTGTTTACAGGGGAGCAAATTCCATGATGCACAAGTCTTACGTATGTGTTTCCGTGTAACATGTTTGGTAATGTGTAACTGGCTGGCAGCTAACGAGTGTAGAGCTTTCGGTTGAAGGTATCAACATTTTAAATATAATTTTAAATAACTGCTTAAACAACATTTTTATGACAAAGTTCTGTTAGCATGCTAGCTGTGGGTAAGCTAGTCCGCGCGTGCCGTCTCAGCCGGCGACACACTGTAGGTCAGAGAAGTCTGCATGATGACTGGTAGCTCGATTTGAACATTTCAATAACTTGTTTAGTCAACGTGATTAACGCTTAACTTGAAGTTTAACAGCAGTTTGCTCTTTGTATAGGGCAGGGCCCAAGGGCCAAGGGTGCAAACCTTGACTAAAAACTTGGGGAATTAACAATTGATTTGTGTTTACCGCATGGGCATACACTTATAAATAAATGGAGACGTTTTGAGGATTAAAAGTGTTCTCTGTCAAATTCGGCATAATACGTCGAGAACAGTAAATACGATTATAATGTTCGTTTATAGTGGTTTGCCAAGTTGCTCTCGATTGGCCACCTGGACTGTCTGGATCAGAGGGTAATAATGACACCAGGTTGATTTACTTTGAACGAGTTGTTGCTTAGAGAATAAATCATGTGCCGAAATGAAATGTGACATTTATACAGTTGGGAAAGGTAAGAGTCGTTTTGCAGCAGGCATGTTACATGTTAGTGAGCAAGGTGAATTCAAAGTGTGACTTTTCTTTAATGGAGTTTGGTGTGGTTCCCTCACGGATCATAATGTATTGGCTGGATTTTTCTGACCACAGACAGTCTTGATTAGATGCTTCAATGATAGGTTAATTAACTGATAAAAAGTAGATCTGTTAACATTTTTCATTATTGTAAGTGTAAGAATATGCTGCCACTGTTTGAACATTTCACGCTTTTCTGGTGTTTTATAGACCAAAACAACTAAGGATTACTGGATTATGCAAAAAAATAATAAGTTGCTGCTTTAATTAACAGACAAAAATCAGGGTTAAAATAAAAAATATGTTATACCACAACTTCTGTAGATGTTTTATGTGTATTCTTTGTGATGAAGAAATGAAGTGTGTGGGCTGAAAGCTGCTTGTCTGTTCAGGTGAGTTTGCTTCAGGTGTGGACAGATTGCTGTAGCAGCCATGCTGCTCCCCCTTGTGGTTCGTCAGTCCCTCTGCTGCCATCAAACGTTGACACGATGCGTTCGGACACTTCGGTGCGACGCCCTGAGGACACTGCACTCTCAGGCTGAGCACTTCCTGCGTCCCAGGTTTCCGCTACGCTTCCACACTCAGAGCCGAGGCGCCAAGAGCCGAAAAGGCGGTTCTAAAAGCCAGGAGGAGGAGTGGAAAACCAGGAATAAGACGGTGCTGACGTACATTGCCGCAGCTGGGGTGGGAATGATCGGCCTGTCGTATGCTGCGGTGCCGCTCTACAGACTCTACTGTCAGGTCAGGAGATCTCTACTCCCCATTCCTGAGCAGATGTTTGTAACCTCCAGCCTGCAAGTGTGACAGCTCCTTGTTTTGTGCCTGTCAGGCTTCGGGACTCGGCGGCATGGCAGTGGCCGGGCACGACACAGATCTAGTGGAGACGATGAAGCCGGTGAAGGAACGCGTCATTAAGATCACCTTCAACGCAGATCGACATGCCAGCATGCAGTGGAACTTCAAACCACAGCAGACGGAGATCTTTGTAAGATCTGGTTCCTCCTCAACACTCCTTGGATCCGTGAGCCTCAAACAGTACATTTTTAAGTTTCTCGAGATCTTTTAGGTGATGATGTGTGTTCGCTTTGCAGGTGGTTCCAGGTGAGACGGCACTGGCTTTCTACAGAGCAAAGAACCCCACAGATAAACCAATCACGGGCATCTCCACCTACAACGTGGTTCCCTTTGAAGCAGGACAGTACTTCAACAAAATCCAGGTAAACCACAAGTCCTCAAATGCAGCTCTCTTCACCTCTTGTGTGTCCTCAGTGAATAACTGTTTTTTTTTCTCTCTGCAGTGTTTCTGCTTCGAGGAGCAGCGTCTGAACCCTCACGAGGAGGTGGACATGCCCGTCTTCTTCTTCATTGACCCAGAGTTTGACGAGGACCCCAGGATGGCTCGAGTGGACACCATTACTCTGTCCTACACCTTCTTTGAGGCCAAGGATGGTCAGAACCTACCTCTACCCGGATACAGCTACAACTGATCCACCCACTGCTGAGACAATGAGAGGACACAGACCAGGAACCTGATTCTGGTTCATGTTTCAGTCCAAGAAGACCAGACAAATCATCCAGTACTCTCTTCTTTGAAAGTGAAAGATGTTCTTTAACACAAAAGTGCAGATTTTTACAAACAAATGGCAAACTGTGCAGCTTCAGGGTGTTTGGGGCCACTGCTATGAATGAACAAGACAAATACTCAAAGCTTTTAATAATTAAGTAAAGGTTGTGACAGTTTTTGAGATAAAAGGTCTCAGTTGTAGTATGGATGTGAGAGCAGTCTGTCGGATTCCACATGAAGTTACAGGTTTCATCAGGAAGCTTGAGTGATGGGAATCGAGACACATTCAGATTCTTCAGACTCATATGCCTCCGAGATGATCAGTTCTTTTTGTTGATGCCGACAATGCAAAGATGTCACACTCAGCGTCTTCACTGCCTGAAACTTTCAACAAGATGAAAAAGAGAGAGAGAGAAAAAGAAAGAAATGGACCAGTGTGTGGTTTATGTCACAAATAGATGATAGTGATGCTAAATATAATGATTGTAGAATGATCATTTGGAGAAAGAGCGGAAACAGCAACAATATGTTGAAGGATCTTTCTTTGCAATTTCTCTCTTGGCTGAAATTCCAGGATTGTCGCATGTTTGACACTCTACTGTTCAGTGAGCAGCACGTCTGTTACTGACAGTAAATATCCTGTTATACAAACATTAGTGCTACGAAAGCTCTTTGAATCTTCTCATTTCATCCAGTTTAGATGATGACAGACTGACAGTCAGGTCGACTCAACCATCAGCTTCCACAATGTGTTCAGAGCTGGAGATAAATTGACTGTAGAACAGCTAAACAACTGTGAATCCTTCCTGTTTTCCACTTAGAAGATCATGATTCAATGATAGTCGACCCGCTAAGAAGAATCAGTAATGGCGTTGGAGCCAATTAAATGATTCCCATCATTACCAAGCAGCTTATTGTCAGAGATTTTAAGATCTCTAAACTGAATAAAGACTGCAGTTTAAACTAATAGTAACAGTCATGTGACCAACTCAGCCTAATCTGCCAACACCTGAAGCATCTTATTTTGTTCACATTTTTCATGAAACATATTTAATTTTTGAGTTTGATTATTTATTTCCTAACAGTGGCCCAGATACCCAGATATGTACTGTATGTACGTGTATGTTGAACTGTTCCAAAACAAACAGGGTTTGCTTTCATCCTGGAAAACCTGGAATTTGTTAATGCAGCTTTCCAGCTGTTAAAAACTCCTGGAAAAAGAGGAGAAGAAGTCTTGACACAAATTCTAAATATAAGAATAGGTTCTTTTGTTTAATTTTAAAAAAGTTTAATGCCTTAAAGAATGAAGAGAGTCTGTGGGATTAGTTTTTCTGTGTTCACATGCAGCTTTTCTGATTCACTTTACTTGTCGAAATGTACGAAATGTTAAGTCAAAACTTCAGGATGAGACACTGAACTGACAAAAAGTAAAATGATGTCATTGTTGTGACATCAGAACTTGAGACTGGATGTTTCCTCGACAGAGAGTTGTAGCATTGAACTGCAGCTGCAACACTTGGAGAGAAACGGTGTCATTTATCAGCTGCTGTGAAAAAAAAGATTGCAGAAAATTGCTGAAGAAACTGAACAGCTGTAATGTAATTAATAAATTATGTTTTAAAACTGCAGCAGAGACTCGCTGAGCTGAATGTCGTTTGTGCTGAGATGAGTTTCAAACAGCCGCATTGAGCTGCAGCTGAGTGATGGATCATGGGACTCTGAAACCTGGCAGACTGAACATTTATTTGTGTGTCTGACGTGCAAAGCACATAAAGGAACACACTTGTTATTTCTCATACTTATCTTTCTTATTATTTATTTATTTATTTATTAAATTTCGACACGTAACTTGTACCTCAGCTTTGAGCGCACATACAGAAAACATATATCAAAATGTGTGGAATTATCAGGAATGGTGTGCTATCACTTCTGGTAAAGATTCATAAAATGGTGTTTGCAAAAATCGCAAAAAATAACAAAAAAAGTTCCATAAGAATCGATGGGAAATTGTGGAAAAATTGCAAAAAATGACCAAACCCACCCCTCATTGAACTTGTACTGCTTCCACATAGTTTCAGCTACAGACTTTATTCAAACCTTAATCGAGACAGAAGACTTTGAACTATTTATCTTGTATTACGTTTTTGCTATCTTTTACCGTTTTTGAGATATTACAGTTTTAGTTTTATGCCATTTTTGTTCCTCTTCAGATTTT
>JAPQLA010000014.1:3412639-3427991 GCA_029822935.1 Naso vlamingii
CACACACACACACACACACACACACATATGCACTATGCATGTGTGTGTTCTTGTGTTTGCAGATTACTCCACCATCCATCTGAAACAGCTGCTGCAGAAAGCCGAGGCCATCACTGGCAGGATGCTGCCGTTCACCGTCTTCTACAGAAACCAGCAGCAGGAGTACTTCCAACAGGACAGGTGTGTGTGTGTGTGTGTGTGTGTGTGCACTGTTGTGCTGAATTTCTTCAGAGTTGGATGTCCTCCATTTGTCTTTGAACACTGTGTGATGTGAACAGCGCCTCTTATCGCTCCAGAGACGCTCAGTTCCAGTGGATGCTGCCAGTGGTTAAAGACAACAGTGGCAGCCATGGCTCGCCCATCAGCGGCAAACTGGAGGGGGTCTTCTTCAGCTGCAACACAGAGTTCAACACAGGAAAACCCCCTCAGGACTCTCCATATGGACCTTTCCGCTTCCAGGTAGGCCTACTGCCTTATGAGGCCCCGGGGGCTCATGGTTACTCATGATCTCTTTGCAGGGGAACCAGCAGCGTTTCATTTCAGACTCTGAGCAACATGCTGAAAGTAAAAGTTCTGGATCTGATCTGAATCCTGACCCTCAGTCTTAGACAGAAGAATCAACATCAATACCTCATTTGTTTCTGCACAGATCCAAGCTGAAATCCTTTTCAACCAAAACACCAACATCTACTTTGGGGATTTTTACTGCATGTACACGTCTTACCACTACGTCATCCTGGTCCTGGCTCCTGACGGCTCCAAAGGAGACATCTTCTGTAAAGATAGGCTGCCGGCGCTGGACAGATCCGACAACTGCTTCCTGAGCTGCAAAGAGGAAGACGACGGCTCGCTGTCTTTCCATCACGCGCAAGACGTCATCCTGGAGGTGATCTACACAGAGCCAGTGGATCTGTCTTTAGGGACGGTAACACAGATCAGTGGGCACCAGCTCAAGAGTCAGTCCACTGCCAACGCCAAGAAAGACCCCAGCTGCAAAATCTGCAACATCAGCGCGGGACGTTAGCTGAATCTTTTGACCCGATGACCAGCTAACCTGCTAATTACTGACATGGTGGCTGGATCCTAGCTAACAAGCTAACTGAATTTACCACACACCTGTTGTGGACTGACAAGCTATCTTTGTGTTAGCGGTGCCTGGTGTAGCAGGTGACCAAACACTAACTCTGCCTTTTTAATATGTATACTTAATGACCTTCACCTTTGGCTAAGTCTGGTATGATGAATTATCTCTGCATCTCTTAAACCAGATTTCATGGAACAGCGATTCTACATATGTAACTGAAAAGAGGTGGAGTGTGTGTGACCAATAATGGCGCTTCAGAGAAACCAGAAATTTACAGTTCTGTTGCAGAAATAACAAAATACTGGACAACATATATAATGTAAACAAATACGTGCAGAACCGTCAACATTGCCATTAGTCTTAGCTGTACTTTGTGTGGATTGCTAATTAGCAAATGTTAACAAGCTAACATGCTAAACTAAGATGATAAGATGGTAGCAGCAGTTCAGTTTCTGTTTTCAAATGAATTAAAAGTTTTTTACAGCTGAGTATCTCTATATTGACAAAAGATCTTTTTCTGATATTCACTGCTTCTTTGAACCAGAATTTTATTTTTAGGTTTGACACAGGGATACCCTAATGAATAAAGACTGTTTAACCAACTGTGTCCTGCGTTTATTTCAGTTAACAATGGACAATAATATCTTACTTATTAACTGC
The DNA here is from genome assembly GCA_029822935.1 of Naso vlamingii. Classification (NCBI taxonomy): domain Eukaryota; kingdom Metazoa; phylum Chordata; class Actinopteri; order Acanthuriformes; family Acanthuridae; genus Naso; species Naso vlamingii. Next base: position 3,414,384 of record JAPQLA010000014.1, read on the forward strand.
CTGACAAAAAAGGAACCCAGTGTATATTAATAGTTGGAGGATAATGTCAGTGTGCACACAGAGACTTGAATAAGGACTACTGCTGATGTGGAGATCAAACTGATGTGTATTGACTGTCAGCAGTTTTCTGCTGTGAACAAAAAGACTGAAACACACTTTTTAATGTTTCACCTTTCAAAGGTTTCTGTTGTTTTTTGGACACAAGCTGAAGGTCTGGGAGCTTTCTGAGTCAAGTCCAGATGACATGACAGAGAAGAGATTTGGTTAAAGTGCAAAAATTGCAAGGAAAAAAAAAACTTAATTTGTTCAATAAAAACATAGATTTGAGAAAACATAGATTACCAAGAACTAGTCTTAAAACTGTGCATTTTGAAACAATGAATAAATATCAGTGGCTGTTTTTTTGTTCACTAAGTGCAGTTGTAGGCAAAAATGCCAGTCGTGTGAAGATGTGTCATGTGGAACTCAGCCAAAGTATAAACATGGATTCATGTCAAAGAACACAGACACAGTGGAGCTGCTGCTTCCTCACATTTTTGTCTTTTTTTATTGCAGAAAGATTATGGATCATGAAACATCACAAATTATCAACCTCTTTTTTTCTCTGTTCATTACAGATTAGTACTAATTCACCTTCACATGTTTCTTGTTTTCAGGTAAATTATGGAGGCAAAGAGAATGCAAAATAACTCTATACAAATAGTATCTGGATATTTAGTCTTTTTCCTGGTATAAAAATAAGTTCTAAGTGCTTCACACACTTTAATACTGTCTCTGCTTCAGCATGTTCACAGCTCAGATGTCAGCATGTGTCGTCAATTGTAAAACTCTCCAGAAACACTTAAAGAAACAAATGTAGAAAAACAAATATGAAGTCAAACTGAACCATCTGTGCTGCTGATGAAACACTTATCATGAGTTCCAATATTATCATTCTAATTATAAAACTGACCGTGAAAAGAAGTTTTACTTTAATTTTTTTTTTTTTTTTTTTTTGACCACAGAACTCTGCAGGGACAAAATCTGCATCTCCAGCTTCCCTCAACAAATAATAAGATTTTTCTAACAGATGTTGGATTATCACAGAAAATAAGCTCATTGACAAACAAAAAGTTTAGTATAGAAGTAAAAAGCTAATGTTAACAAACTACAATGTGGTTACATGACTTCAGCATCACTACCACTAAATCCCATACCACACTATCCTACATATATAACCTGATGAGTCAACAAGTTGTAAAGTTTGAGTTAAGTTTACAAGAGAGTGTAAGTGCGACACATTGAGGCAGTAAAGAGGGATGAGCGAGTTGATTAGTGACAATGTTAATGATGATGTTAAACGTCCCTGACAACCTCTGAAGCCTCATTCTGCCATTTGTAAGCAAACACCTTTGTTAAGGCATGTGAAAGCTTCATAAATCACATGCGGGGTATTTTCTGATGGATTTATGTTGTTCAACAAAACGTAATGTCTCCTCAGCTTGTGTAAACTACAGACTTTATTTCAAATGTTAAACTAAAAACTCTCCTCAAAAAACACACTGACTGAGACGAGGGAACGGGAAGTGCAAAAATGCTGTCTCATTTCTGGGTTTTAGGACTTATTCTGCCACCATGTTAAGAGACGACAAGAAACGACACAAAAGCATGATTCTAACACCTGGATTTAGTTGGATGCCTCACCATCATTTATTTACCATAGCTTACCATCTCTTCTTAAGCTTAACCACAGCAAAGTTGCCCCAAGCAGATATTGTGGAAAGACAGAATTTAAAAAAACCCTCTGCATTTAGGGTTAGGGTTAGGGTTAGGTTACCAAAAAAAAAAAAAAAAGTTACCAACTTTATTTGGGATGTTTGCAGAATCATCAGATACTGATGTCTGAAATGTTTCAATAAGTGATGTTCTGATTCCAGCACTGACTTTAGCATTCAGCTGTTTTTTTTTCTAATATGCTGATTGAATTTTTATCAAACAGCATGATGGTGTTACAGGTAGGCACTTAATATAACTGGTGTTTCTAACAGCTGACTGAAGAAAATTAGCCTTTGTCGTTTTATTGACGTGAAAAGTAAAAAACCAAGTGAAAAACTGAAATCATTCAGTCCAAACATCAGTGTCATGTGTTCATGTTTTATAACACAATGTTCAGATGGATTCCTCTCAGATGCACACAATTTAAAAGCTACATATTCACAGTTTAAAGAACTAAAAAGTCTGTGCAACCAAAACAGGGTTTCATATTAAAATCCCAGATCTCATTTTTCAAATTCTCGAGTCTGCCAGTAAAATCGCTGAAACACTCAAAACAGTGCAAAACAAAACTTTGCAGTTAAAGGTGTAAGACATGCAAGAGAGACTGCAAATCCCTGTTCACTACAAGATAATAATGCGGGAGTACAAAAAAGGATAAAATAACAAGGCTTATTAGTTTTTGAATATTTAAAACATGCCAAAAAACCCCCAAACTAATTAAATGATCCAAGTATTAGTTTATACCATCAAACAGCCAATTACAGGCAACTACTTAATCAATCACACCATAATAAGATATGTACGTACACATAATTCAAATCAAATTAAAAGAGAAGCGCAGAGACAGTTTATATGAACATGGAAAAAGTCATATGTTGCAGGTGATGTGTGTGATGTGGCAGGTAAAGAATTTGTTTCTGGGCAACTGATAAGTCTGAAATTATTTCCGGCAGTGTCTTTTTAAATGTGTCAGGCAAAAGTCCACAGTTTGTCTCCCTGTCAATAGTTAGAGTGGTCACTGTCATTCAGGTGTCATTCACACTATTCTGCTTTTGTTTTTTGCAGAAATAACTTTGTCTCAAACAGAGTTCACACTGTGATCAACAACAAGCCCACTTATTTCCACTGTTTTTACCATAATAATCTGGCCAATAAGAAACTGAAAACATTTGAAAATTTAAAACACACACAAAAGCAACACTAAACAAAAGCAGTTTAGTGTGAATGAGCCTTCAGCTGTAAGTGTTTTTCCTCATCGCAAACCGCTCTTCTAGAAGACACCGTATCCGTCAGTGTGGCGCGTCGCCACAGCAAAGGCAGGGTAGCCCTCATAGGTGGCGTAGGCGGTCAGGTCCTGACCCAGTGACACAGCCTGCTTCAGCTGGGAGGCGACTGCCGACGACGCCGGGGTGGCCAAAGTGTAACCTGCTGAGAGAGCAGACAGAACTTCACAGAGTTTTATCCATCAGCCTTTCGTTTTACAACAAGCTGCTCGGTTTGGGGTTAAATATTAGTGGGTTATTCAGGAGCCATTTTGTGTTTGTTCAGTGTTTTCATAGTTTTTTCTATTTCAGTGAGCGCTCACTGTCTTGCAGTAAATACTCTCCATATGATTTTTGTTTGTGGACACTTGGATGCAGAAGAACTCCACAACAAAGTCATGGACACATAATAATAATTCTTTTTTTATTTTTATTTTATGCAACTGAAACTCTCTGTTCTGATTGGCTGGAAGCTGTGGATTAACGAGTGGTGCAAGTATTCAGGTCCTTTAAAGTATTATCAGTCAGATGTGTGTTGATGTGTCAGTAAAATGTTGCTGTCGGTGTTTTTCTCTCCCGTAATTCTGGATTCAGATTCCTGCTGCATTCACGTGTTTGTTGCCTTTGAGCTCATTTGAACGACTTTATATACTGTTGGCTAGTTTCATTTACTGCAATGCATCATTGCTCATCACAGCTTTGTGAAACTTCTACTTGTCTTTCCCTCTGTAGTGGTTCTTGTTTCTTACTGTGCTGAATTGACACGACAGATTAAGATTTTTAAAACACTGCAACACAGTTGTTAAAGATCATACTGCTGCTTCTTGACACTTTTGGCTCATGAGCTCCTTAAAGCTGTTTACGTCCAGACAGACTGGACAGGTTTGTTCAGTGAGGGGTTAGTGGGCTTTGGGTACGGACCTTCACATACCTGGGAAGGCTACTGAGGCCACAGCAGCAGCAGTAGCACAGCTGGGGTCAGCAGCGCCCTCTGTCTGCAGACTGAGCGTCTGCAGGGTGTGCTCAGCTGCGTGGACTTTAGCTTCTTCTACTGCCGCACACAGCTTAGCAGGAGTGAAGGGATGGCTGCGGAGAGATAATGATTTGAGTTCTCATGTCACTGTACAGTAAATATGTATCATGGTTTAATACAATATAAACTTATTGACAAACACTGATGTTTGAGGTGAACTGTGTTACTCTGTTTGCATAAATATTCCTAATGTGTGAAACAAAAACTGCTGTTTAGTAACACACTGACTTCTCTCAACAGGTTGACCAATCCACCAATATACAGTAACCACTACCTGATACTTTCGACAGTGCTAGTTCATTGGTAGATGTTAACCCTTCTGCTTAATAGTTTTAGTACTAGCAGTAGTGGGAGTAGCAGTGAAGTTGTGGTCATTGTAGTAGAAGAAGGAGCAGTAGCAGTACTAGTCGCAGTAGCAGCAGTATTCTTACATGCTGGGGTACTGTGAAGCCAAAGCTGGTATGGTGATCTTATAAAGAAAGAGTTGTCTCTGGTCTGGACCGATGGCAGAGTGGAGCTGATAGACAGGTTGACCCCAGTTATTCTTCTGACACAACTCCTCCAGAACCTGACAGACAGACAGACAAGCGGACAGACAGACAGTCAGACAGACAGACAGAGTTTAGACTGATGGTGGACACAACTACAAAACCAAAACTCCTAAGTTGGAATTAGCCCGTGTTACTGCTCCTGGTGGTCAGGTGTGTTACCTGTGGTGCAGGTTTGATGGCGGCCGCCTTCAGGCTCATGGCAGCAGGGTTCATGGGCGTCAGCTCCATTCCTGGGAGAAGGTCATACAGCTTTTCCTCTGTCTGCTTTTCTGTCTTCAGGCTGTAGGAGGCGCTGCCACTCCCGCCTCGACCCATGGCTCCGACCCCAGCAGCGTAGGCCAGGTAGCCCCGCCCACCCAGCCCCCGCACCCCGGCAGCCCCTACAGGTACAGTCATGTAAATTTCTACAGGAGACCGAAAAGGCAGTGAAATCAATCAAATCACCGGAAATCAACCGGGAAGAAGAATCACACACAGACAATTATTCAGTCAGAGTGAACAGGCACAGTGGTAGCCATGGTAACCGTACTCCACCTTACATTGACCCAGTGGTAGCGCTACAGCGGTAGTCATGGTAACAGTGTATCTGGATGATTCGTTTTCCAAGTTCTCATTTTTTGCACCATCTTGATTTTCACAAGATTTTATATTTAATTATTGTGATAAAGTTTCACTTTTGATTCAGCCGATCATATTTGATTCTTGTTACAATATTCAGACATAGAAATAGGCCTAATTACGAAAATGCATTCTTTGTATTTGGCCGATCTTGATTCGATACAGTTCAGTCAGACTTTTAAGGCAGTAAAAGCAGATTATGAACTCTTACCGCTGAATTGACCGCTCTTAAAGCCCCACCTCTCCATTACTGTTGCCCCACCTGTCAATCGTTCAGTTTATGCATACCACATATAAAGTTTACAATGATAACGGTGGCACATTAACTATCACAGGTCATAGTTTATGAAAAAAAAATGGGTCTTTGATTGCAGACTAGAGGAGATAAAAGCAGCTTCTTGTTTCTCACTGGTGACCATCAGTGTTAGCTACTGGAATGACAGCTGTTGCTAAGCTAACCTTAGCTTCAGTGTTTGTCTCCAGACTTTTTCAATGTTTCAAATTAAGTCATGTTAATAGGAAAACTCATTAAAAGAGTCTAACATGTGTCTTGTGTTTTTGGCTTAAAAAACATGACAAGAGACCCTACAGGGACTCCTTCAGATGGCAAAGCTGTAAATGGACAGTCGTCGTTGCTTGGGGGAGGGGCTTAGTGAACGATCAATTCACCAGAAAAAATCTATTTGATCATTGAAATGTCCATGCTGTACCATAAAACCCTCTTTTTTTGATTGGAATTGAGTAATAAACTGGGAATTTAATATCCGTCAAATGTAACTTTTCCAGATGTTATCAGCATCAGTTTGCTTTAAAACTATAAACAGGATAAAATTAAATGCAACTGAAGAACAGCTGGGAGGGGAGCTCAGACTTGCACAGAAGTAAAAGGTTTGATTTTCTGGCATCAATCAAAATGCTGTCATTGCTTGTTTGTTTTTGTTTTGTTTTTCCTCCAAGAAAAAAGTCTCCAACCGCTAAAAAAGACCCCCGTGCTGATGACATAGTGTATGGCTAACAGAGCCGTGGTTCAAGATGTGAAGTTTCCCGTCAGACATATTGTGTTTTTTTCCTGAAACCCTCACAGGATCTGTCCCTACACACGTGAGTCGCGCACGCACGAAGAGGTCCGCCATCTTGGACCTACAGCTACACCACTTGGACCAATCACATGTAGTTACTTAATGCTAGTGTTAATGTTATTGATCAATTTTCTACTTTTCCCAACTTTATATTAAGGTTAGGATTACATGTTGACTAAGCGGCAAAGGCATGGTTTGTTGTAAACTGAACGTTAACTGTCGATGAGTAATTTATTTGCCAGTTACGTTAGCTGGAGTACTTTTAGCGGCTAACATGCTAATGTCTTTGCTCAGTGCTAGCACACCAGCCACCACACTTGCACAGCGTGCTATGGCTACATCACTTGTACAACACTCATGTCACGATCTGAGTTTCATATCTCAATCTGACGGTGTAAATCACATTTAATTTTTTTAAACTAAATCATTGCGGTGTGGCTAGCGCTAGCCAGCTCAGGCGCTGGCAACAGCCTGTACTATAAATCAACTTTTGGTTGCTAGTTTCACTAGCGCCGAGCAAAGGGGTTAGCATAATGTTAGCCGCTAACAGTACTCCAGCTAATGTAACTGGCAAATAAATTACTCACCGACAGTTAACGTCAAGTTTACGACAAACCATGTCTTTGCCGCTTATTCAACATTTAATCCTAACCTAAATATAAAGTTGGGAAAAGTAGAAAATTTATCAATAATATTCAACATTAGCATTAAGTACTGCATGTGATTTGTCCAAGTGTTGTAGCCGTAGGTAGCTGTACAAGATGGCAGACCTTTTCGCGCATGCGCGACTCACATCGTGCACTGACAATTGTCAGTATGACAACATTTAAACAACCCTGTCTTTCTGCTGCTGAATGTGAGCTCACTGTGCATCATTATTCGAACATTCAGCTCGTCTAGAAGCCTCACAGATGTCTTCTGTTTTAGCAGGAGGAGAGCAGTGCGCCGTCCTCACCTCTAACAGACGGAGTCCTGATCAAACCTCGACCTCCAACATGAGCTTTGGCCGGAGGGAAGCGGAACTGACCTGGTATGGCAGTGTAAGCCTGGGGGGCGTAAAACACGGGCGGACCGAGGTACGCCGCTGAGGGGTCGTACACCTGCAGGAGGAGGATGATCAAGAGGACGCTCACTTTAATCTTTGAACTGACATTTTTTTTGTGGCATTCAGATCAGTCACCCTCCTCTGTCTCTTTATCAAGCAATGACTTAAACTGTCCACTAGATGGAGCTGTCTACCACAGTGATGTTTTCTGTACTTCCAAGCATCAAATCATCTGCTGCTGTTGCATCATTGATGCTGTTGGTTCTGCAGCTGCTCAAGGAATGTTTTAATAAAGTTTTGACTGATGAAACATATGAACAATATCAAATCCAAATCATTCAGACCTCATTAATACAATACTATCCCTTCTACACTCTGGCTTACATCTGGGCCACAAAAATTACAATTAAAGTGAAATCCTGACCTTTTTTTTCCCCTAATCCCCTGATTCTTTAAAAACTGTAAATATTCTGTTTTCTCCATCCTCAACAGCTCTGCAGTCACTGTGCATTGCAGTATGTTGACGCTACCTTATCCTCCAACGAAACAAACGAACAAACGCTGTTGTACATCATATATTTTGGGGTGAGGACTGCCCCCTGCAGGACTGTACCTGTCCCAGCGTGTAGGCAGTGTAGTCAGTCTGCAGCAGAGATCCTCCACGTCCTCCCGTCCCTCTTGTGTAACGGACGTAACTGTCCTTGTCTACCGGCTTGGCCAGCGTCACCTCGATAGGAGAGCCATCTACGACCTGCAGAGAGGAGAACAAATGCTGAACAAACCTCCTAAAAGTCTCCCTGTGGGACACTCACATGACATCCATCCTCAGATCTTTTGCTTAAAAGTACATTATGTAAGAATGTCAAGTAGTTTATATGTCTTTGTCTTTGACTTTAATGTTACCAAAAAAAAAAAAAGTTGCAGATGCATTACTTGGCAGCCGACAGTTCTTTCCCTTATAATACATTCAGCCCTGAACACTCAGTCAGGACACTTTAAATCAAATTAAGATAAGAATAAAACAATGTTATCAACACATGCTTTGTCACCTGACATTTATTTTGCGCATTTATTAACACACACAAGTTCGTTCTCGGACTTGGAGATTTTTGGAGCTGTTGTAAATATGGCTTTTACTGGTTGTGATAAACCACGATTACTCTGAATGTTCATAAATGAGATATCAGATGATGTTAATGAACATTAATGAACACCCACAGGTTTTTTGTGTTCAGGGGAAAATAAAGTTTGTTCATTCAAACTTCAACTGCTGACCTTTCCATTGAGGGCCTTCATGGCGTTGATGGCATCCTCTCTCTGAGTGAAATGGACGAAAGCGTAATCTCTGATCTTCTTCACTCGCTCAACTGCACCTGAAACACAACAAACTCCTCTGTAAAACCTACTTTATATCTTTTTTCAACCTTTTATATCTACAAAGTTAAAGTTTTTATTTGTATCTCATTTTACTTTTTACATTTTACAACCCTGTAATAATGGTTCTAAAATGGATCCTTGTGTTTATAAGAACTTGAAGCCCAGACATTCCTCTTGACTTTTTAGATCTAAATTCATTAAATGCCAAAAGAAAAATGGCTTTGCACAGATTTAAAACTTACTGCAGATCAGAAATCCATCACAATAATGTTCCGAACTCGAGGAAACTTTGATATTGGAGCTTTAACAGTTGATTGTTGGATTGTGTGTTAGTACCTGGTTTGAGGCTGTTAAACTCCTTCTCAATGGTCTCCTCTGTGGTTTGCAGCATCAGGTTCCTGATGTACAGAATCTTCACAGTTGCCATGGTATCCTCATCCACCTCCACCTCAGGCTCCGCCCAGTCCACAGCGATGGCGTGACCCCACAGCTGAATACGACCTGAGAGAGAGAACAGGTAGGTTTCGTGTTGTTTATCACCTTTAATGTATATATTAATGTTTCAGTGTGACTCCACGTTGCCTTTAAGTTACTTGGAGAATAATACGAAATGTGAAACTTGAGTTGACATATTAGCTTGCAGTACCGCATTATTCATGCTTCGGTATGAACCTCAGTTTTGTGGCCATGATTCAATAAATGTTCATTACAGTGCTTTTGTCTCTTCTGGTGAAATTCTGAAAATTTGGCTTATTGGCCAAAAATCCAGCAGGGGCTAACCCAATGAACATTGTTAGCTAACAGGCAAAAGTTAGCCCATTGCAAAATTTTTACAAATGGATTTCACTCAACAGTCGATGTTCCACATGTGTTCTGACACACATCTGACTGATCTGTTGTCACCTGTTATAATTTGGTAACTACAGAAAGATACATCCCAAGCCAAACGTCCTGTACTTGACAGAAATTCCTGAACACTTACACTTTCAGTAGTGTTGTCCATGTGAAAACAGGACTTTCAACCCAACAGAACCACAGTGACTCAGCATCTGCAGTTCGTTCTGTGAGGTTTCATGTTGCACAAACATTCAGAGTTACGCAAACAATCTGGGTTGAAGCAATAAAAATGATTCCCTATCTTATCACTGAGGTTTTCTGTCGAACCTCATGGTGATACAGTCCTTCTTTAACCCCACAGATTAAAAACTCAGTTTGCCACAAAGTGTTGTCTAATCCACACAGAAAATGAAAAACATGAAGGGGTGTCACCTTAACAAACAGACTGAAACTAACAGAAAACTGGATGTTTAAGCTCATTTATGGTTTTTTTCTGATAGTTGCGGTCACTCCCATCATGTAGAGTTCATCTTATCATCCCACTCATCAGAGTCCTTTTTTCATTGGGCACTGAATCAGTGACACAGTCTATGATTGGCTAGTGATAACGCAGTCTGACAGTCAGTCAAAAGGAGACTTTGACATTTTTTGATTATGGTGTCTTGACTTTTATGAGGTGTTTGATACTTTGGCAGCTTTAAAAATACATGTGAGTGAAACTGTCAGAGCTGGATGTGTTCAAAACATCGTGCAGTCACGTCTCTTCACTTAGAAATGAACTTACAGAAGCTTGAGAGTTGCTACAGAAAGTTGCAATGAAAGTGTGGTGATGTACTTGAGAACCGGAGGTTTGGAAGCTCCTTGTGCTGTCTCATTGAAAGATGCTTCAGTATTTGAGTTTTGTTTAACACAATACTAGGTCAGACAAAAATGCCTCAACAAGTGATGGATTGCGATGAACTGTTGTTCAAACATTCATGTTACCCTCAGGGTGAAATGTTGTCATGCTGGTGATCCTCTTAGCTGTCATCAGATAAACATTTGTGTCCAGCACTTCAGTTTACACCTTTTACCTGCAAAACTAATGAGATTCATATCTGCCACACCTGGACTTTGTGCTTAGTGTTGCTTTAGCGCTAGCATATCTTAGCATGCTAACATGCAAAAATACATGGAGACAATTGTCAAAAATATCACCTGTTAATAAGCAGCGGGTTCGCATTGTAATTGTGCACATGTTAGCATGCTGTTGTTAGCGGTTCACCCAAATCACTGCTGTGCCTGTCGTGGGGCGGCTAGCATGTTTGCAGACTTGTAGACTTTGGCTTGTCGATGCAATTTTTGTCATGATGTCCATGTTGGGTTGTCATTCAGGATTTGATTTTCTAGCAACAAAGCTTATCAACATTCTGCTTCTTGGCAAATTATTTCTCAGAGCATCCTTGAATGCACCACCTAGAGAGGGAATTTTCTAGTTCCTGGTTGTAGGCTTAAAGGTAAAAATGTAACAGTGGAAACCTGGTAGCAGCTTGCGGCGGGCCATGGCAGCTGCTCGGTGGCTCTCATACTCGACGAAGGCAAAGCCTCTGTTTTTTGATTTGTCGGCGGCACTGGGGTACACGATGACATCTATGACCCCGTCAGTGACCTTCTTCATCTCAGACAAGATCTCTTCTCGCTTCTTGGTTTTTGGAATCCCGCCCACGAACAGACGGCAGTTGTCGACGCTGGCACAAACTCCAAGTAGGCGACCATTTCTGTGGGCCAGAAGAGCGACAGTTGTGAGATAAAATTTAAACTGGATAGCATCCTCTTTGATGCCTCTGTCTCTTGCAGTAGTGTACCATGTTCTCCGTTCCCAGTCCTGTTCTTTCAAATGGTTGCACATTATATTCATTCTCTTTGCCTTTTTGTTCAACAAAAAACAACAAACATGGGAGATCTCTTGCTGTGATGAGTCTGATATTTTCTTTCCTAATGTGCATACTTCACCCTCTGAGTGTGCAATAACACAAACAGGAAATGGAAAAGTTGCAGCTTGGTGATGCCTCCTGTGTACGTTGTATCTAGACTGAAAGATAACAATTTACAAACTCTGACCTGATCTCATAGTTGTTGAGCTGCTTCATGGCTGCTTTGGCCTCCTGTTTGTGGCTGAAGGTGACAAAGGCGTAACCTCTGTTGTTCCCATTAAAGTCCATCATCATTCTCACTTCATAGATTTTACCAAACTGGAGACAGAAAGAGAGAAATGCAAAAAGGTGCAAACTCATGGTAACAAGATCTTTTACTGCAGTAACATAAGTCTCTCTCACCTTCTCACACAGTGGGACCAGTTCGTCTTCAAACAGATCTCTCGGTAGTTTCCCCACAAAGATCTCGCTGCCTCTTTCTGGCGGTGGACCGTCCCAGTCGGGTGGCGGGCCGCCGTACCGCCGCTGTCCGTTCTCCTGAAACACAGCCCCAGAATCCAAAATAAGGACAGACAAAACACGCACTCTGTGATTATTCCAACAACATGTCTTCATGTCAACTTTCTAACATCTGAGAAGCAAGAGTAAACCAGTAACTTCTTCAGAAAACAACGTTAATACATGAAAATCAGAGTGAGATGTTCCACATGATATCAGTTTCAGGGAGACGTTCAGGACGTAAGGCAGCTTCAGACCTGCTGCAGTTGGTATCCTGTGCGTTGTGTGAGCGCGCGCAGTGCCGCCTCCTTCTGTGTCCCTGCCAGTCCGTCCCCGCTTGCTTTCTGATTGGATTCCATTGGGTGTGATTGACAGCAATATGTAAATCAGGGAAATTAGGGGTGCTCACTGGAAAACACAGAAAACAACAACGTTTGTATCATTTATGTTTTTGTAAATCACATTTACGTTCTGAGTCAGTTTGAGGCAAACTGAGACATACATGAGCACAGGAAGTCAACTGACCAAGATTGTTGGACCGCAAGTGAATTTTATGCTCCCGGCAATTCTGAACAAAAAATTTTATACCATGAAATTACATCAGAATACTGCTCCCCAGTGGCTCATTTGTGCACTGCATCCTCTTAGGTACTTGCAGGATTTACACTGATATAATGTTGTCAAACTGTTAAACGCAGCACCAGCAGCAAAATGAACTTTTTCTTTTTTAGATATTTTTTGGGGCTTTTGTGCCTTTATTTACAGGACAGCTGAAGAGTGGACAGGAAACAAGGGCAAAGAGAGGGGGAATGATATGCAGTAAAGGGCCACAGGTGGAATCGAACCCGGGTCCGCTGCGCGAGGACACAGCCTCTGTATATGGGGCGCCTGCTCTACCGACTGAGCCACTGGGCGCCCCAACATGAACTTCTTTTTACCTTAACCAACTGGTTTTATGCCTAAACTTCACCAGATGAGACATGAACCACAGCGCCGCCACAAAGCTGCAGCCCGGTCCGAGTAACTTCTGATTGTCCTGATTGGCTTGCTGTACATCTCTGTGCTTGATGGCAGATCAGTGGTTTCCTAATATTTTATAGAGCTGCAGACTTCCGATTGGTCATCAGGACCCGCAGGATAATTTTCCACCGCTGCCTCAGAGTAAAGCCCTTTAAAGCTGCCTCAGTGTCCAACAGATCAGACTGGGTAAACTGGGCAGCTTCCAGTGATTGTTACTGTGTGACAGACAAGTGGAAAGTTCCTGACAGAGAGAGCACTGCCTTCAGTTGTCCCGCTGTCAAATACAGTTGTAGTGAAAATGAAAAACCTTGGTGACGTCCACCCTGAGATGGTGTGTCCTCACAGTTCTGAACTCTGCTGCTCTGTTTTCCAGCTCTGCTGTGTTTTGAAGTGAGCAGCAGAGAGGTCAAGGTCTGTCCTGTAATCATTGACAGAGACTCTAAGCCGGCTGCAGCCCGACCGCCTGTGTCACTGTCTGACTGAGTGCGACCATGTGAAGATTATTAGAACCCAGTTTATGAAATGAACCCACATTTTAGTACTCTGAAACAAGCCTCAGCCCTGAAAATGACTTAATCATCAATCCCACAATCTCTCTCTCTCTCTCTCACACACACACA
>JAPQLA010000014.1:3432704-3443945 GCA_029822935.1 Naso vlamingii
CACACACACACACACACACATACACACACCACACACACACACACACACACATACACACACCACACACACACACACACGGAAAACATTCCAGCTGTTACAGTCTTAACTTTGACACTTTTTTTCAGTCAGCGTTCTCTTGTTGAATGTTAAATGAAGGTTGAAAACAATAAAAACATTTTTAGATTCCGCTCTAAAATTTTGGTTCTGTTTGCACTGGATCACTTGACTCTGTGTAACGTTCAGGTGCCTCTGGTCACTACGTTCAGTGAAACATTTTGATATTATCACACTTCCCAGCATGCATTTCATTTGCAATCAGGTTCTTTTTCATACCAAGGAAGCCCTGCTGACGTCATGCTTCGTCTCTCATGAACACAGGGCTGACATGCTCAACTTCATTCTGAAGCTCCTGTTGTCATGGTAACACATTTGTTATACTTGATGAGGCGGTGCGGGTTCAAACCCTATGAGGCTCAGCAACGACTGCCTGGCTCGTGAACCGGAGCAGCATCAGTGCAGCTCCTGCAGCTGTAAATCCATACCATCATTGATTCATGCAGCCATGGGCTGATCAATAGCCAGTCATATCGGGAACCAGGCAGATCAATAACCAGATGCTGAGCTCACATCAGCAGCTGTTTTGTAAGCTGACATAAATGCATCATGTCTTCTTTCTCTGTCTGCAAAACATTTAAACTGAAACAATGAGTAAATCGATGTTCCACTTTTCAGTTTGCTCACTTTAATCTCCTGAACATGAATATTTGTTTCTATGAATGAAATATTTTGCTTAAAAACTTTTGTTTCATGCCGCAGCTCTGTCCCTCACAGTGACCTCTCTCCATCCACGGCTGTTTGCTAATCTGTTAGCCGAAGCTAACTGTGTTTATGAACAGACTTTACACTCTGATGGCAGATCAGTGTGAACTTTCAAAACATTTAAGGCGCAACACATGATCACACTGTGACTGTCGACCTGTCAGGGAGGCTCTGATAACAGACACTATCCAGGTGCGTTATGGGAAATGTAAGTTTGGGCCTGTTTGTAGTCTGAAACACACTGAAGCTCTGCAGGCTAGAATGAACTTTAAGTCATAGTATGAGTTTAATGATTTTCATTGGTTGATGCGATCGGCAGTTTTCAGCCCTGAGCCGTGTCTGCATGTTTCTAGCAGCTTGTAAAGTGACTGTGAGCTGATGATAATAACTAAAGGTGTCCAGGTGAGATTATCAGCATTTTTATCATCCAACCTTTTTAATCTTCATAAAATTCACATCATTATTTGGTGTGATTCTCATGTTCATGTATTAAAGCTGCATTAAAAAAACACTAGAGCTGCTGTTTACAGTCCAGTTTCCAGCTGGTTTCATACCAGCAGAATGTTGTGTCTGACAAACTTTGATTTCACACACACACACACACATACATGCACACACACACACACACACACGTTTGTACAGCTATACTTGTGAGGACACTCATTGACATAATGCATTTCCTAGCCCCTTACCCTAACCTTAACCCTAAACCTAATTCTAACCCTCAAAAAGTCCTTTAAAGGTCTGTCAGAGTGAGAAATGTCCTCACTGTCCAAAAAGTGTCCTCACTTCCATGGTGTAAAACTCAAATGACTAAAAATTGGTTCTCACAAAGATAGCTGTACAAGGGCATGCACACACACACACACACACACACACACACCGCCAAAATAGTTCAGTTTTTCTCCACTGAAGATTTGAAACCATCTGAGCTGATGTGGGAGGTTTCTCTCGTTTGTTGTTGCGGGAAGCCCAGTCAGATCTGTTATAATGAGGTCAGAAGACAAAGAAGGCTTTTGTTTAACCTGAGGAACTAAGAAGAAATCACAGCTGATCAGCTGCCCACCAGTAATCCCAAACAAGTTAACTAATCTCACACTGAAGCATCGAAATCCAACTTTAAAGCTTCTTTTGTTTCTTTCTTTCTGTCTGTCTGGAAGAACTTTGATCTCTGTGTGTGTCTCTCACATTAGCTGCGGAGCTGCGGAGGATGAGCGGGGTGGAGGTGGACTTTGCTCGGCTGCTGCGGTTGAAGGATGAGAGGACCGGGCAGATGGAGCGGAGGCTGCGGGAGAAGGAGGCAGAGTCTGCGGAGCTGCGGAGGAAGCTGCACAAGTGTCAGTCAGTCAGTCGGTTAGTGCTGCGGGGCCGCGGCCTCTGCAGCCAGGACTGCTGGCCGGACAGCCGGCGTGCCTCGCAGACAGCAGGTGTGTGTGCAGAGCCGGTGGAAGAGATGGAGCTCCGGAGGCTCTCCAAGACACACCGGTCAGGCAACTCCCCTGAGACCCCAACTGTCCCACAGGTACAGGCTACACGTGTATGTGTGTGTTAGGAGTCCAGATTCATTTTTGGTTAATTTTTCAGGACTTTCGGTGTATCCTCCGAGTTTAACACCTTTTAAACTTTTACAGTGCAAACGCAGCAACAATTCGGACTTCCCATTTTGTTGGTCTCATATAAATCTACATGATCACCAAAACGCGACACAAAAATGTAGAAATATTACCACAGAACAGACAAGGTTTGTAAAAACTGCGTTTCACTTACAAAACGCGCAGTTATTAATTTCATTTTAAAATGAGGTTTTTCCAGTCATGTGTCAGACATCTTTAAATACACGGAGAGCTGCGTTCAAAAAAGAGACAAATCAAATATGTTTTCTCACATGTGACACAGACGAAGAAAATATTATTCAGTGAGGCGTTTTGTATTTAAACATTTTAGAACCAAACATAACACAGACAGAGAGGAAAACAAAAATGCCGCCTGAATGTTGTTTACATGCAAAAACAAACTCATCTTCCTCAAAATGTGTTTATTTAGTCGATGAGTCTCCTCTGAGGTTGCAGTGAGCTGTAATGGGAGTGAGGCGCCAGCAGAGGGCGCCACAGGGCAGCATTACACAGTGACGTCCTCTGATAGAGTCTTTGCTCCTGCCTCACACCTGCTCCTCCTCCAGGTCACTTGGAATGAGATGAAGTGGAAAGCTGATGCAGCAGCTCAGGTCCCTCTGACTCCACAACAACAGACACTGGTTCCATTTTCAAACTTCTTATCAGATGCTGACTCGAGTGACATCACTTGAGGACATTTAGACTCCACACAGCGCCCTCTAGAGTAAATAAAGGCTTTATACCACCTTGTGTCCTTTTGTTTCTCATCTTTGCCTTTTAGTCATTTTGTGACTCTTTCTCGTTTCATTTGACATCTGGTGTCTTTTGAATCTTGTTTTAGCAACACAAAGAATCTTTTTGTCCAAAAGTTTGTTTGTTGCAGAGAGACCACAACAAAGATGTTTCCGGCAAAGGACGCATTGCCGTTTTTTGGTGATATGAACCGAAGGAGGACCAGCTTCTCACACTTACACGTGATCTTGAGATCCTGTCTTTAAACAGATTTCTCTGAGTTTCAAACAGACAGCGTGAGAATAACTCAGTGTAGAGTAGATTGGTTGTTTAATGTGAGTTTTTCGGCAGCAGGGGGGCGTGGGGCTTCGGGCCCCCGCAGGGTTTAAATCCGCCCTGACACGAAGAAGATGAGAAGAAAACAGCTTCATTGCTGTGTTCGTGCACACAAAACGAAATGATAAGAAAGAGGAGCAGTGTGGAGGGATGATGAAGATAAGGATGATGATGATGATGATGATGAGGGGGAGTTGTTGTTAAGGCAGACCAACTTTTGGACGCGCCGGCAGAGTCGCGGTCCTCTCCCGGTATCTCTCCTCCGTGAATCCTCCTGCAGCAGGTCAGCAGCTCCCGGATCGTTTGACTCGTCTGCAGGTTTTGTTTTCCAGGGTTTATTTTTCCGGTTTTTCCTCCGTCGGCGGATTCTGATTGAAACTCATGTGTGAACGGGATTTCGTCCGGAACATTTTCTGAATTCAGAAGATCCTCCCGGTGTTCCACTGGTGGATCAGTATTCAGTCATCGCACTTTTCTCTCTCCCGACTGACGGATTCACACCAGAAACGTTGCGGAGCTTCTCTCAGATGAATTCACGTGGCGCTTTTTACCAAACTTTAATCATCTTTTGGGAATCCAACATCCACATGTTTTGAGTAAAACCTGGAATATTTCTGTTTAATTTTGCCCTTTTTTGTCTTAATGGTGTGAGAATTGTGGAATATCGAATGTGTTTGATCTAGATCCACTTTCAACTTTGTTTTTCTCACTTTGCTACAAGATAGCCTACATCTTCTCTAATCAGATTTCCTGGAGGAGAGGAAACCCTGAAAGTGCAAAAAGGTTCCCAAGTTTTCCACCCCAGTCATCGCCTTTAATTGACATCAAAATTCATTTAGAGAAAGGAAGGAAGGAGGGAAGGAGGGAAGGAAGGAATGTAAAAAAAAAATCTGGAAATACTCTCATTTTTCTCAAGTAGAAATCCAGGCCCTTGCAGCTCTGAGGATTCCTGTGGGAATAATAAAAGAACCCTTGAGAAGTCAGGAAATGCTAGAACTGTTAAGGACTCCTCAGACTTTCTCTGTGGGTAGAAGAGAAATCACTGTGAGAAAATCTCTACGGACCCTGAAAACTCAAGGAAAACTATGAGGACACCTTGAGTATATTCTCAAGAGCCCTGAGGGACTACAGCGCTCGTGTACTTGAGGAATCTTTTTGGATACTCTGAGGGACACTGAGACTCTCCTAAGGAGCCCTGAGATACCTGCAATCTGAATCTGAAGGAGATCTGAGAAACCCTGACCCTGGAAACCGCTGAAGACCTTGAGGATCCCAACACTCTGGGGGAACCCTGAAGCTCTTCTTGGGACCTCAGACCTCAGAGAACCAATGGGCACCCTGCGGGATCTGCAGTATGCCCTGCAGGAGAAGATTGAGGAGCTTCGGCAGCGTGACACCCTGATCGATGAGCTGGAGCTGGAGCTGGATCAGAAGGATGAGCTGATCCAGCGCCTGCAGAACGAGCTGGACAAGTACCGGTCTGTGCTCCGGCCCGCCACCGCCCAGCAGGTCCAGGCCCAGCAGCAGAGCCTCGTCCTGCAGCCAGACCAGCACCGCAGCAAGCGACAGGCCATCTCCGCCGAGCCCACCGCCTGTGACATTACTGATCTCAGTCACGTCACATTGCCTTTTTACCCCAAGAGTCCAGAGTGAGTCCAGTTTTTGTGTGTGCTGTTCACCTTTCCATCAGTGAATAGATAGTCGTGGTTCATGTAACTTCAAAACAGCTGTCATAATGTTCAGAATCCCACAGTTACTCTTGACTGAAGTTTACTGTAGGTGAGAAGTTTATTGTTGAGATTTGAATATATGGTCAATGTATTGAAAAGCAGCTGAGAAGCCACAAATCATGTCTACAGTGAGGACAACAGTCACATGAATGAGATGCTGTCTGTTCAGACTGAACATATGAGTTTATCTGGAGGAGAAACTTTATCACTGAGTGTAAATCAAGTTCTTGTTGCTGCCAGATTGTTTTGTTTGAAGGTGACGTTCATGTTTGCGTTGGTCATTGTTCTGCTGTGGGACAGTTTGTGGATTCTTGAATGTTCCGACGTTTTTGCTTGTGACAATGATGTTGCTGTTGGAGGCAGGAATCAAACTCCACATGAACATACTGTCATTTCAAGCTCTTTCAATGAGGTAACGCATGGTGTCATGTTGTGCAGAAACTGTGGATTGAATCCTCTGTTCTTCTTCTGTGGCTGCTGGTTAAACTTTGCTGTGTTTAGAGAAGAAGCCGACAGTAGAGCGGGCTGTGTCTGGATGTCCAGCAGCCTCTGCCCAGGAGACCTGTGTGTTCTCTCGGAGGTGTTTGAACTCAGCAGTCGGCTGCAGTGACAGTCTGATGAAAAGCAGGCAGATGAGTGCAGATGAGTGGAGGCTCGTGCAGGCAGATTCAGACTCTCACACAGTAGTTTCTCTGTTAAACAAAATGTTCCCAAAAGCCCACACTGCTCCAGAAACCATTTATATCCTGTAAGAATGAATATTTATATGTTGAATCTGGAGTTTAATGTGCTTTCTCAGGTGGTTTCTGCAGTCTGATCATTTTTTATGTGTCTGTCTTTGAGATTCATTGAAATCCATTTTAACAAAGAACTTTTACATAATTAAAAGGGTTTAAACAACAGTTAAAGTTTGCAGCTCCTTACTTGCCATATGTAAGATATTTTATATCTATGTTAATTTCTTTTTTTTTTTTTTGTTTAAAATGATTTTGTGAGTGCACGTGTGATTTGCACCATCATCTCTAAAAATATGTTCCATGCGTGGACAGTGTTTTTGTTGCATTGACACAAACGTGTTCACATGTAAAAACTGTCCGTTCAGGCTCCAGATGTGACCAGCAGCTGCAGGTCGTCTCTGCTGGAGAGGAAACCCACTGAAAAAACGCTGGAGCTGCTGCTGTCACAGATCTTTATTCGTGTGTGTGTGTGGAGGGGACACTCAGCCTGATGACATGCAGGGATGGACGAGTGCTGAAGCAAAAGTCTTGCCCTCATATCAAACAGCATCCGTCCAAATGTTCCTGTACATGGAGCCATTTCTGCTTGTTTCACTTTTTACAGCCTGTTCAAGGTGTGAGTGGTGCACTGTTATTCCGCCTCCCTGTTCTGTGTGTGTTTGTTTGTGTGTGTCTTTGTGTGTCTATGTATGTGTGTGTTGTTCTGCTGTTAAGCAACAGTGCAAATTTAAAAAATGTTTAATCATTTTAAAAGGCGAAGCCGGAGCTGCGAGACTCTATAGCTTTTGTGTTACACATCTGGAACAGCAGCATGCTGACTAAAATCACACACTGAGGCGGCATTATGCCGGCACAGTGACAGGTCCTCTTCAGATTTGCAGGTTGGGAAAAAATGACCAATTTTTGGACATTATGACAAATCAGGAGGTTAATGTTTAATACAAAGATAGTTTTGCCTAAAGGCTATAAAAGACGTGAGCCTATCAGAGCTTTGCAGATGGGATGAAGAGAGAGGAAGAGGATCGATTCTTCTCTTGATGCATAAAGCAGACTGCAGCTGAAATCAGGCATTGGTTCACTCAGTGAGCAGTGACTTCACATTCTGAACACTTACTAATCTTACCAGTCATCATTGGCAGCTGCTGAGTCACACAACGACCATTTTCACATCTTTCAAATGCAGCACATTGGCTGTAACCTTCATGACGTTCATACAGGAAACGGACTTCCATCAGGTTTTCCATCATGTGTTCTTTGACTGCGGCTCTTTTAACGCCGTCATCTCATTGTGTTTTTCTGCTGCAGTGGTTTATTGGCAGCGACTGGGAAGTTGAAATTCACTTTAAATTTGTGTGAAGTTTTTGATGGAATCTAATGATCTGCTGTGTGGTGAGAATAACATAAAACACAGAATGTTTTATTGCTCAGCAGCCCTCAGGGGACAACATACATAAACTATATATAACCTCTTCCTGAAAAAAAAACATATTTTTCCATTTCAGTCATTTCATGTACAGTGAAAGTGCTGGTGGGCAGAGAAATGTTTGCTGGGATTGAACCTGAAACCTTGATGTTTCTGCATAGCCTCTGTGACTCCCACACAGTGAACGACTGACTGTGATGTACCTGCGGAGTGTGTACCTGTGCAGCAGGTGGTCCTCCTCCCTTTCTGTCCCCCATTAAGCAGATAGCAGGAGGCTGCGGCTTCAGCTGCTTTGCAGAGGACGTCCATAACCTCCAGAATTCAGTTTATTCTGACATAACTGGACCTGCTTTGTCTGATAAGAACAAGATTTATTGTGTAGCAGTTCCTGTGATGCAGCTCAGTCTTCCTCTGTAGCAGCGACTCGTGTGGCTGAAACAATGAAAACAGCTGAAAAGCTTGTTTCATGGTGATGGAAAGGTTCAATATCTCATGCTAACATGCTCGTAAGACCCACTGTTTCTATAGTTTCCAAAATCCAACTTTTATTTTACATGTCACCAAATGAAGTTTTGAGCTAGCTAAGCAAGTTAGCTCTAGCTAACAAAAAAACTGAGACGACCGGCTGTTCAGCATCTGTTTTACCTGAGTGAACGTTCTGATTTCAGCCGCAGGGATTTTTTTTATTTTCTGACGTCCCCGGACAGTTTGAAGGAAGCTGCAGGTGTTCTGTACTCCAAGTAACACAGGTGCTTGTAAGGATGATGCTTCCACTTGTAGCATTAATGTTTCCACTTAGTGACTGATCATATTTCGACTGGTCGATAAAGTTCGTTGCAATAATGTTTCTACTTGTAGTCTTGAACTTTGCTTTGTAACAATTTTATTTTCGTCGGTAGTGATGCTGATTCTACTGAGGGCAAAGATATTTGTTCTCACAACTTTTTTTTTTTTTTTCTCCTTGTAACCACCACGTCTTTACTTTAGTGGTGATCTACTCATTTAATCTCTACTTTTTAGTTGTACTCCTAACGTTTCTCAGTTTCTGCCTTTAATTCTGATTCTATCTGATGTAATTTTTAGCAGTGATGTTTCTTTTCTCTTTTATCCATAGCAATGATTTTTCTAGTTGTAGTTTATACATTTAGATTTGTGTGTGCTGCTAAAAATGCTGCTTTAAGTGCACAAACCTTTTGCTAGCATCCATTTTCCAGAGAATGTGTTTTTTGTCTGTTCATGCCAGCAGTAACATCCACTGTGTTGGTTTTTAAACCGTGCAGTTCGCCCACACACACGCACGCACACACACACACACACACACACACACACAGCTCCACACAGGCAGCTGACAGGGTTTCATTTACCAGCCCACCACTTCTCACTGTCAGCGTCCTGCAGCTTGCCTTGTGCATGTGTGTGTGTGTGTGTGTGTTTGCATGTGTGTTATTTTCAAACATAAATAAATGTATTACAGTAAAGTGTGTGTAGGCTGTGAACACCCACCAGCTCTCCTGCTGTCTGCAGTAACGCTTCATAAGCATTTTCAGCTCGTCACAGCAGACGGGTTAATGATCAGCTGAGCCTCAGCTGTCACTGATCTGCAGCTGAGAGGCTTTTATTCTGAAAGTGACGAGCTCCTGTCTGTCACACTCAGACTGTCTCCATCCATAAACACCATCCGTGTCACGTTTCTGCTGTAGCAGGGATGTTTCTGACTGTTCTCGTATCATTTGTGCTTGTAATGAGAACTTCAACCACAGAAAATTGTTTTTTATTGGAGGTATTGACATCTCTGTTTATGAGGGTGTCTTAACTTGTAATGGAGTATTTTTCTACTTTTGTCCTGATATTTCTACATTTAGTGTTGACATTTTTACTTGTGAGGACAATTTTTCTGCTTCGAGCAATTGTCTACTCGTAGCTGTGGACTCTTGTCTGTTAGTGACATTCTCACCTATTATGTTTTTCTGCATATGCATGTATATACATAGACATTTTCTACATTTAGCAATTACATTTCCACTTGTGTTGATTACATTACTTTTGTAATCCTTATACTCACAGGTACAGGTACAGGTACTGTAATGAGCTGCACGCACCAGCACTGTGAATGATGTTTGCTTTCCCTGTGCTGACGTTCCTATATGTTGTTTTTGAGGATTTTTCTTCCTCTGAAAACATGGACGCAGTTTGATGAAACTGATCTGAGTGCAGGAAAAAAGTCTGTCCTCCTTGTCCTCTCTAAAATTGTTTTATAAAATCTATATGTCTCCTCTCTGTTTGTCACAGTGTTCTCTCTGTTTTCTGTCACTGTGTCTCATATTTTTTCTCTTCTTTCATTCCCTCCTCTTTGTCTGTGTTAGTGTGTGTTAGTGTGTGTGTGTGTGTGTTGCCTCCTTTCTTTTTATTGACTTGTTCTGTGCTGCCCAGTTTCTTTCTTTTTCTCTTTAAATCACCTCCTCTTATATATTTTTATTTATTTTATTTCAGTTCTTTGTCTTCTTTTATGCGTCTGCTCGTCTCTGGTTTCCATCTTCTTGATTTCATTTATTTTTTCTCTTTGTTTTTTTCAACCTGTATATTTCTCCTCTGTCTCTCTGTTGGGTTTGTTTTCTTTTGCCCTCTCTTGTGGCATGTGGACTAAAAACAAAAGGTCCTCATGCCCCCCTGCTTTCAGTCACATTGTGTCTTCATAGAAGTTGGTGTCCAGTCTTAAATTCACATGGAGATATTGATGCCTGGCTGAAAATTTTCTTCTTCTGCAGATTCACCCAAATAAAATCCAGCCCTAATAGTTTCACTGGGCACTTGTCTTATCCACCAGATAAAATATAACTGCCAGTCTCTTCTTAGGTAGACCTTCGGGTGTCTTTTCTCCTCCTGTAGAACAGAGTTATCTCTTATAAGCCAGCGTTCCTCAAGGTGCTTTGCAGCCTCAGAGAGAAATGTCGGCCGCCTTAGCTCAGAAAATTTCCCAGAAAACTAATATTTCAGCTGTGAATAAAATTTGAGGCCAACTGTCACCTGAGTTTCAAAGTTTTAGAGGGAAAGAGGTGAGGTGAAGCTACAGGAAGATGTCTCCACCAACTGACACTTCACCTTATTCACAAGGGTCACCATCTTAATTCCAAAGCGAGGCTTGACTGGGCGGGTGCAGCAGAGACATTTCATAGCGGCGACACAATGTCAGATGCATCACTTCACCTGCAAGGATGTCATCTTACTGCCGTGTCCCTGGCTGTAATTCTTACAAGAGGAGGGAGTCCTGTCGCAGTAAGACATTCCACCAATTTCCAGTCAATTCTGAAATCTGTTGCAAGTGAATTGTAAAAATATAAGGAGATATCGGTATAAATTTTCAGGTAAGATTATCTTATCTCTTATCTCTTCATATAAGTTTGGAAATCAAACAGCTGAACTTCTTTAATTTGTGGCTCTGCTTAGGGCTTAGCAGCAACAAGCAGTAAGCAGCTTCAGCGGCTCCGATGGTATGTCTTTACAAAGTTACACTGCCAGATACTGGTGTGGCATGCATACTACTGCGCTTTCGGTTGTTCATGTAAACGCAGAGGTTTTTTAAAAAAAACACAAAGGAAAGACTTTCCCGTTTTTTGTGGAGCTGCTCTCGTCTAATCATGGCCTTAGTTTAGTGTTAGTGTGATAATATTTGTTAATCAGCAGAAAACACAAAGTCCAGCTGAGGCAGATGGAAATTGTTAGTTTTGCAGATATTTGGTCATAAACTGAACTGTGAATACACAGAGTATCTGTGGTTAGTTCACTGTCTGTGATAACTGTCGGACAGTGGAGTGTCTGTGGTTAGTTCACTGTCTGTGATAACAGTGGGACAG
>JAPQLA010000014.1:3457233-3467433 GCA_029822935.1 Naso vlamingii
GTGTGCATGGAGCTGTCATGCCCATGTAAGGAAGTCCAGCACACATTAACATCACTGGAAAACGCTTAAAAAACACTGTTAAACAAACACAGCATGCAGAGCCGACTGAAACAGCCTGCAGGGCTCACTTCCAAATGCATGACCTCATTATGTGACCCTTTGGCATCATCCACGTTCATTGTAACATCATTTATAGGTTAAAAAAAAAGGAAAAGCATAATAGTTCTCCTTTAAGTCAATAATAATCATCAATAATTGTCCCAAATTTATTTGACAGATTGCTGACATCCCATTGTCTGACCCTTAATGTGTGGGTGTGTCTCAGATCAATCATTCGGCGTTTAATGAAAGGTGAAACTTCTCATACAAGTTGACAGAGTCGTCAGTAATCGAGCTATAGCTGGTCTGTTTGTCTGGAGTCGACTAACAGTCACAGAGTCGCCTGCATACTCACGATGGTCCTTTGTTTACTCCTGCTCTGACACATGTGAGCAGAGGATAGATAATGAGGGCAAAAGCACACCATGGTTGTGGGGAGCCAGAGGAGAATTTACCCCCATGTTTGGTTTCTGTTAGTCAGAAAGTCAAGAATTTATAAGCGCACATCTTTAATGAACATAATTACCTACAAGAGTCCACCTGAAACCCGCGGCGGCACATTAAACTCTCCTCAGTCAAAAACATTTGCTGCTGCAGAGTGTCTCCTGTTGTTTCCGTGGTTACAGAGACACTTGGTATCTCCGTAGCAACAGACAGCAGGTCATAAAGCAGCAGAAACAAGAAATAAAAAGTAATGACCAAACAGACGCCTTCTGTCTTCACTACAGAGACAGAATACTGCAGTAGTACTGCAACAGCTCCTTTAGTACTGCACAGGACTCTGTGGTACTGATACACAGTACAAAAAATATAGATATAGTATTCAATCATAATAAATCACAAACATTTCATAAACTTCAAGGAATCCTCAGCAAGAGTTTCTTGAAGTAAACTGTCCCTCTCAGACATCACTGGTGTGTGTTCAGATGCTTTGCTCTTTTTTCTGTAGCATGAAGGAGCCTCAGCTGATTTCTCATCACAACAAAATGTCTGTAAATGAACCTTAGTATGCGGAAAAGAGGCATCATTTTTATGGTTAATGTTTGTTTGATTTAGACACCGAAACTGTCATCATGGTCAGCACAAACCACAGCAAAGTTTCTGCTTCACTGTAACGACACAATGCTGCAGTCATAATTCATACAACCACTAGAGGTCACTGTCAGGAAACAGACACACAGATCGTGTCTGAACAAACAAAGCTGCAGTTTTTCTGGTTGAATGCCCTCTGTGGTTTTGTGTAGAAGTTGCTGTGAGGACAAACTGATGCTGTTGAGGTTTGAGAACGCTCTCAACTGTCTGAGCTTCACAAAGATTAGATAGAACACTTTTCCAGGTGAGTCACAACAGAATCGATCAGTCCTCAGGAGAAAAACCAACCGTGAGTCCACATCAGAGCTCCACCTTCACTGGTGCTTTTTATTAGAAAGCTTTTCATTGCAAAAACTGTGATGTCATGCCTCAGTCTGACCAATCACACTGATAAAATGTAACTGACTGACGATAATCACAGTCAGGAGGTTCGTCTCTCGTCACAAACTGTTCAACACTGGAGGTGTGCTTGATTTCCTTTATCTGTCCCACCTGCTGTCATAAACACATGTCCTGCAAAGATGCCGCTGATGGAGAACAGAGGCATGTTATCTGATCGTCTCTTATTTCAGTCCCACAAATGTAAAACCGTCCTCGACTGTCTGGGAATCAAACCTGCATCATCATGAAGGTGTGATGTGTCCACACACTCCAGAAGAACTTACATTTTGAATTTCTCTCAACTTCACTTTGTCATCGTGGTTTGAGTTAGGAATCAACACAGGAGGTAAACGGCTCCCTCTGGTGTTAAAGTCAAGTGATCATTTGTTGAACTTCCTCTGTGATTCTGTAAGAACATCACCTGACTTCCTCTTTTGACCCTGCCGAAGCTACTTCTTTGCTTTCACACCACAAACAAACAGCAGCAGAGTTTAACTGACAACTTTCCCGCCCCAACAAAGCAACAAACCAGAGTTCAATGAAACCGAACAAACGTTTCCAGGTCAGACACCACAAACTGTGTCATCAGCAAAGTCCAAAAAACAAAGCTGGAGCCTGAAGCTGCTGCACAAACAGGTTCTGCTCTGATGATGGGAGGACCAGAGACGCTGAAGGACGTCCATGTGAGTGAGTGTCTGATCATCCTCCAAATGTTGATGTTTATTAACTTTGTTTCAGAAGTTGAATGATTGATCTCATGAACTCTCTCTTTTCTCCAGCATGATGCAGGAAATGTTTCTGTGCTTTAATGATTTTTCTATTTCTGAATGTGTGTGTGTAAATGTAAACGCTGCTCCAGCTTTATAGTTGATGGCGTGTTGTCATAGTTACAAGAACACAAGAATGTTTGAACTGAAGCTGGATGGATGCAGTGGTCACTGATTTAACACCCACCTCATACACACACACACACACACACACACAGATGTGTGCACTGTTACCATGACGACACCTGCATACTGTATGCATACACAGCTGCATCGCGATTAATGTTTTCATCTGCCTCTTACATGCAGATTAGAGGGTAAGAAACAAATGGGTCCACACACACACACACAAACACACACACACACACAAACACACACACACACACACACACACACATACACACTGACATTTACACGTGCACAAGGCTCCTAATGTATTAAATATTCAAATATGTATGTAGACACACAGGAAATATTTAATCATGGC
Source organism: Naso vlamingii (assembly GCA_029822935.1). Taxonomy (NCBI): domain Eukaryota; kingdom Metazoa; phylum Chordata; class Actinopteri; order Acanthuriformes; family Acanthuridae; genus Naso; species Naso vlamingii. Next base: position 3,460,060 of record JAPQLA010000014.1, read on the forward strand.
ATCCAGATCTTCTTATTGTCCAACAGCAGCTGCGAGCAGAGATGATGTTCATGATCATTCATCTGCAGCTCTGACGCCGCACACATGACAGTCATGACATTAAACTTTAGAAGCACAACAATAACTGTATATGTATTCATAATATGAAATGTGTGTGTGTGTGTTTCAGCTCTGATGAATGTGAAGCTGTGGGCAATTGACCGTCAGTGTTTCCAGACCATCATGATGAGAACTGGACTCATCAAACACGCCGAGTACATGGATTTCCTCAAGAGGTGACATCACTTGACTGCTGCTGCCAAACATAAAAACTCACGAGCAAGGCACTTCCTGTCAGGGTTAGAGGTTCAAATCCCACTAAGACAGTCTCTGTTTCCAGCTTCAGAGCACACGTTCAGTCTCAGCAGGGTTACAGTCACAATTGGTTCATTTCTCTCACAAACAGAACACAGTAGAGAGATTTTAGAAACAGAGTCACTGAAGTGAACTGTCTCTGCAGTGTTCCCACCTTCCAGGGTCTTCCAGAGGAAACTCTCAGTAAACTGGCTGACGTCATGGAGGAGGTGAGACCGACGACACACACGCGTCACATCAGAACAAACGAGTGCAAATATCCTGACTGTGTTCATCTGTCAAACACTCCCGTGTGTCTGCTCAGACTCATTATGACGACGGAGAGTACATCATCAGACAGGGAGCCAGAGGAGACACCTTCTTCATCATCAGCAAGGGAACGGTAACACAATCATCTGTTCATCCTCTGATTGAGCCCGTTATTGATTGTTGTGTTGATCTGCAGACTCATCTTGATTGTTTGCTGACTTTTAATCGCACCATCTGCCAGGTGAACGTGACTAAGGAGGATCCGGCCAATCAGGAGGTGACACATCTCAGAGAGCTCACGAGGGGGGACTGGTTTGGCGAGAAAGCGCTTCAGGGGTAAGATCATGTGACCTCGGACCCCATGACCTGAACATGTAACTCCCAAAACACCCTTAATTTATGAACATAGTTCCTTAACGATGAAGTCAGAATATTAATGTCAAAACTTGAGATGTTAACCCCTCTTAAAACCCTGTTGAACAGATATCTTCTTAACCCAAATCATTCATGTAAATCTGAACCCTTAACCTCTAAACACATGACTTCTGAAACTTCTTTTCTCACTCCAAAGCCCCAAAAACCCAAACTTTCAACTGAAACATAAACTTTCAAACCTGAACCTTTCCAAAACCACGTTTCCAACCAGGATGCTTGAATTCTAAAGTCTTTGCAGTCAAAGTCGATCACTCAAACCCAAAGTTGGGATGTTGTTGTTCATGGAGAAGCTTCAGTGAATTTTGTTGGTTTGTTGCTAGAGGAGAGCTCAAGAGGTCACAGTATGTGCGTCCAGTAGTCATGTGGGTCAGAGCCACCGTGTCTCAGCTCTTACCCCCAAACCTCAGAGATCTGCTGCAGGTTTACTGGAAACAAGAAGTTTACTAAGGTTTTATTGAGGAGTTTGGTACTTCTGTCTTTGTGAGGACTCACTGGTGTTCAGACCTGCACACTGAGACAGTTTTGAAAAGTTAGGACATTTTTGTAAGTGGAGGCATTTTAAAAAATGTTTTATTTCTGGCCTTCTGGCCCGTTGTGGTAAATGAAGACACTGTGGATTCAGTGAGTTCTGCTTTGAGCTGAAATTTAAGGCCCATTTTTTTAGCCTCTATTTGTTTTTATTTTGTCAGACTGTGTGCAGTCACAGTGCATGAAGGAGCCGTCAGCAGCTCCTGTCTGCAGTGGTTTTTTATGGATGTTCTGACAAATATCACTGGATTTCTTTGATTCTGAAGAAAACTTCACACATGATGGTTCTCAGGAAGTTCTGCTCATAAAAGAAACAACTTCTGTTTTCTTTACATCGTTTACATGGACTCTACATCTTGTGTAGTTTAGTTGCCGAGAGCTTTAACGCACCTCGATATGAGTCGTGTGTCACAGAAACTGCTGCAGCTCCACATGCTCACTGTTGACTGCATGAACTCCATTGACTTCCTGTTGTGTTCAGGGCACCTGCATGCACCTGTTCACCTCACACAGGGAGTTTGCTTCACATCTTTCACTCCAGTTTGGAAACAATGATCAGAAGTTCTGATGACAAACACAGCAATCACACACGCTAAAAACATGTGAGCTAACATGTGCTAAAAACCTGGAAGCATGAAAGCAGGTGTGTGTGTGTTCAGACATGCAGCAGTGACAGTGGAACACAGTCTCACCCTGTGTCCTCACAAGTATAGCCAGACCAACATGTGTGAGTGTTTTGCTTTGGACTGATGCATTAAAGAAGTTCTGCTGTGATCAGAACCAGTTTCACTCTGTGCTTTGTTTCCAGCCTCCCGCCATCTTCATGGCTGCTGCTGATGGATTGAAGTGTGTCTGACGAGCTGTTGGTTTGGTGTGAGTGCTGTTTACACGCCACTGTCTGTGTGTCTGTGTCCTGTACCTCTGTCTCTGTGGGGACCAGAGTTCTTATATGAAAACAGTGAAGGTGTGTGTCCAGAAAGAAACCAGCAAATCGAGTTTCAAATGTTATGACTGGGGTCATGGATTTGTTTGTCTACGTTCTGCACTGACAGCTCTCTCTCCCCTCCCCTCCTCTGCAGTAGAAATCAGCTGTGCGTGTGTGTGTGTGTGAGAGATGAGCTGCAGGTGTGTGTGATTCCCACCTAACGACGTGACCGGGTTGCTGCCTGCGGATTGGCTGACTTCTCAGTTTAAAATCCAGCTGATGCCAGCCTTCGGCCTCTCGCTCTCCCCATTCCCAACTGACAGCAGCCTGTGTGTGACGATTTTGGTGAATTGTGATTTTGTGTGTGAAGTAGCTCATCTGTATCTTGAGTAGCTGTTAAAGAAGCTGCTAGCCTTAGTTTGTTTTTGTGCCAAAGCTACCTGTGACTTTGATTAAACTGGTACTGTTGTAGCTATTGTAAATATTGTAAATAGTTGTAAATAATTCCTTGAGTCAGTAGCAGCCGTACGTAGGAGGGAGAGGCCATTTTTGTTGATCCTTTTTCTCCTGTTTATTTCAGTTAGGACTTAGGTTAGTTTGATTGTCTTTTGTTTTCATCATTATTTTCTGGCCAGGTGAGATAGGGATCTGTAGTTGTTTTGTTTGTTATTTTGGCATTGCTCCGCTCCGAAGTTATAAAATAAAACTGCTACTTGAACCTTTTGACATGGATGTTGGCTGACCTTCTTGGGAGTGGGAAGGGCGAGGACACTTTATCGTGTGTGACCCAGGTGCCCCTAGGCCTGGGTCATAACACAAGTTAATTTGTCATTCCAGCCATGTATATAAAGTACAAACAGAGAAGTGAAACTGTGTTTCTCAGGATGTGTGTGTGATAAATCACATATCTAAAGAAACACATAGTTTAAAACCAAGATCAACAATAATAGCAGCAGTTAGAAGAGTACAATGCTAAGTTCAAAAGTGCAAAGTACTGCTCAGGACGAACATGAAGTTGCACAGGTCTGCGGATGGAGAGGAGTCACTGCTGCCATGTTGTTGAAGTATGAACATGTTTGTTAAAATAAATGAAAGTTTTTTGTTTAGATCTCAGTGTTTGTTGTTTTTTATTTTCTGTTTCGACGGTTTTACTTGTTAGAATAATGAAGCTGAGGAGAGAGTCATGAGGTCCCAGAGTGAGGAGGGCTGATTGATAAGTTCATGTCCTCGGGTAGCATCAGATGACTCACTCAGCTCTCGTCACAGGCACATGCAGGTCAGCTCTCTGAGGGATTCTGCAGAAAGTTTGAAGTGAGTGAGTTTTGTGGTTTTTCTGTTTTGGGTAATGAAATATTGCAGTTCCACACTGTCTGAGAAAATGAACATCGACCTTCATGCAGTCGACCAGCTTTTGTATTCGTCCAAAACCCGCCCTGTTCTCCTGATCGGACATCCTCATCCTCAAGATGAAGAAGGTGGTCTTTGGTCTTCAGTTTGGCTGTGATGATGATGTCATCCCTGCAGTGGACACTTTCTGGAGGTCAAAGATGCCGACTCTCTCCAAAAAGGGATCCGTTTGCTCCATGTCCGCTGGACTGAGTGTGTTTCAGTTTTAGTTTGGGTATTTCCCCCCCCTCAAAATTTTATGTTCATTCTTGTCACATGACAAACCTTTGAGGTCCGATAGTGAAACTTTTGAGGTCACTACAGATGCAGAGACTCATTGTTACAAAACCTGTTTCTGAAGCAGCAGAAATTCATCATGTACTTCCATCCAACGTTGCAGGATGTTGTGGTGTGAACTTTGCACCAGAAGACACAGGTTCAAACTCTGTGAGAGACGAAAGTCACTGATGGCTCTGTTGACCATTCAGCAAACAAACTCTGTAGTTTGTCTTTTTGTCTCATGATAACGAGTTCTGATTGTGACCTCAGTTTAGTTCTTGCTGTGTGTGAAGACGTTGTTACTGAACTGTGAGCTGTCTTTTCTTTTTTTTTTGCAACTGCCAAAATAAACCATGTTGGAAAAACCGGTCAGGTCCATCAGAGATGAGGAAATGTGTAGTTTCACCCAGCAGGTACTCACTTTGATTTATGGATCTGTGTGTGTGTGTGTGTGTGTGTGTGTGCGTGTGTGTATACGTGTTCACAGGGAGGATGTCAGAACCGCCAATGTCATCGCTGCTGAGGCCGTCACCTGCCTGGTCATCGACCGAGAGTAAGACACACACACGCACGCACACACGCACGCACGCACACACGCACACACATATGCTCACCCACAATACTGATACTCATGTTTTTAGACAGAGCAGGAAGTGATGTAATAAACGGGTGAGTGAGTGACATCACAGTGAGTCAAAACATTAAAGTATTAAATAAAACTGTTTCAGCAAAGTTCTGCAGTAAAAAAAAGTCTCTTAGTTTGTCAGTGAAATGTTGGTGAAAATAAAGTTCTCAGTCCGTGAAACATTGATGTAGACTTTTTTTTAGCTCATCCAGCTTCAACAAACTTCATTCACCTCCAGTTTCAGGTCAAACTGTCTTCTTAATGCTGAAGACAAAAACTTTTTGTTGTCACTTGAGTGAACTGCTCCTTTAAAAATGGCTAAGCTAAAGATTGTGTGTCTGGTCCTAGTTTATTTCGTGCTGCCTGCTGCCCTCTGCTGGTAATCTCTGCTTACTACATGTTTGAAATGGATGTCCTGATAATTCCTTCAGAATTTTTGAGTGTGTGAGTGTGTGTGTGTGTAAGAGACAGAGAGAGTAGAGCTGTGCTGTTTCTGATCAGTCACAACAAGGTAACTGTGAGGAAGCTGCTTAAATCAAATCAAATAACACAAAACCAAATGTGAGTGTGAGAGGTCTGCTCTCAGCTGTGTGACCTGCTCTTACCTGTCCAAACACCTGTGAAGGAGCACCTGAGCTTCTGATGCTCACATCAAACCACAGCAGCTGTGATGACAACGTGTCCTCTTCTGCCTCTCCAATCAGGGACTTTATCCAACACACAAACACACACACACACACACAGACGACTGTACACACATAATGCCATGGGATGTCAGTCACATGAACACAAAAAACTGGAAGCTGATTGGTTGTTGTCTCTTTCTTCTTCCTCAGCTCATTCAAGCATCTGATTGGTGGGCTGGATGACGTTTCAAATAAAGGATACGAGGACGCTGAAGCAAAAGCCAAGTATGTTTAATGTGAACATTGTCAAAATATATTTATGCAGGATTTCAATATTTAAAGAGGTTCTTTGTTTCTTCAGGTCGAGTTCTGACACTCAAAGTTTCATTAATTCTCAAATTTTGGTCTTTGTGAATTCAGAGGTTCATCGTCTCAGTACAAAAACAGAAAGTTCAATATATTTATGATCAAAATGTATTTTTTGTATTTAAGTATTTTTTGAGTAAAAACAGGATTTTTTTCTTTGATCCAGCTCCTTAAATATGAGGTTTTGCTCCTTTTATTCACATTTATGTCAGCAACTGAACATGTTTATGGTTTGTACATCAAATGTATCCATCATTGTTCTTTATTTCTTATATTTTAGATGAACAAGCACACTTTATTTAGGCTACTCCTTTTCCTCTGGAGTGTTTTTCATTGAAAATGGTTACGACAAAACAAGTAACTGAATAAAAAATCTGTAGATTAATTGATGAAAACAAGCTGTGATTGATTTTCTCCCGTTAACTTTTATAGAAATGAAGTCAAATCTAAAAACTGTTGTCAAGCTCCACTGCCATGTTTGTGTGTGTGTATGTGTGTGTGTGCGTGTGTTTACAGCAGTAACTGGACCCTCTGTTGCACTTATGTAAGAACAGCTAATTACACCTGCTGCAGTCAGACTGACAAGCAGGTGGCACTGAAGGACACTGACTGCCACACACACACACACACACACACACACACACACAACTGCAGTTGTGTTTGATCTTCCTTTCAGTTGGGTCTCACCTGCAGCCAAACACAGAAACACATTTACAGGCACCATCATATCACACCTGTGTCTATCAGTATTTCTGGTCACACACACACACACATTGTAACACCTGATGCTGTCTGTGTATCTGATGACTGTTGGTCATGTGACAGAATGAGGTCATCTCCTCTTATGGTAGTGATTCTATACAGGACACACACACACAGGCACACATGCACACACACACTTGGTGTCCTGTTGTCATTCAGGAATGTTGCTATGGCAACCGTAAACAGCAAACAGTGGATTGCTGCTACATACTGAACATGTATATCCTATATGTGTTTATGATTGGACTTCCTGTTTGTTTTGTTATTGTGTTTTCATTGGAGGCTTCTGCTGCTGACTCTCTAATAATTAAAAAACACATTCAAACATGCGAGTTACTCTTGATTATCAAGTTTCTGCTCCTTAAAAAGACGTGTGGGAAAACAATCTATGTGTCAGTGTTGCCACTGTTTCTGTCTTTGTTTTCATTCTCAGAATTTTTGAAAACAAAAACTTTTTTATGCTCACTTTTGTGTCTTTGTTGAAGCCGTTTTCATGCCATCGTATTATTTCCAACTTAAATTTAAAGCACAAAAAATCAAGTACTTTCATCAAGTCAAGCCTTGTTTGCGGCCCCTCAGAGTCGGATTCAGTGTTTTGCTGCAGGACACTTCAGCAGGGATCTGAACCCTGCAGAGGCTCAAACACTTCATCTCTTTCTCACTGTAACAAACTATTCTTAGAGTGTTTATGTGTGGGTTTGTCCTGACTGAACAACCCCCCAACAGGACTGCTCCTGCAGAAATCTGATTCCACAGCATCTCCAGGAAATAGTCTGGTCCCTGTTTGGAAACAACATACACACAAACAGGAACAAAACACACACACACACACACACACA
>JAPQLA010000014.1:3468912-3487557 GCA_029822935.1 Naso vlamingii
ACACACACACACACACACACACATTTACAGAAAACCTGAATCCTGTCCTCAGCTCAGACGTCATCCCAAACCGTGAGCCTGTCGGGCCGCATCGTCACTTATTGTTGGAACTGATGGGATGTAATGAAACAAGCGAACAGGCTGAAAGCAGCCGAGCTCAGATAAATTATCAATAAACAACAATGCTCGTCACAGCTGCTGTCAAATGATGTGCAAGGGATTTTAATGTTGTAAACACAGTAAAAAAAAATATTTGCAATATTATCATCTTGCACATTCAATCCAACAGAGTTTATTTTTACACTCTGCGTGTTGCATCTTTCAAGTAACATCCTGTTAGCTTAATGATTTTTTTTTCTTTAATTTGTCCACTGGAGGGCAGCAGAGAGAAGCTGTAAACACAATATTATATCTTGTAAATGAGTTTATAAAATGATATAAAACGGTTTTTCAGTCACAGAGCAGCATGATGGTTCATGTGGAGTGCGTTTGTGTCACATGATGAAGGTCTTCTCTTGTAGCTCCGTGTTTGGTCTCCTCCTGAGGGAAACATCTGCTCTTTAGCTGCTAAATGCTTTACTTTGTTCACCAGCAGCAGCTCGTCTCTCACTGAGTCTGTCTGTCCTAAAGAAGTAAGCTTTCTATTTATGTGAACTGTATAAGCATGTTGAAATGTTGAAAGGTGAGAAGCGGCAGAGAAAATGTGACTGTCCGCCAGCAGGCTGCTCATATAGTCAATATCTAGCCAGTGACGTACTTGCTTACACAGATAATTTGGTATGATTGTGGAGGCTTTAGTTTAAGCATTAAAAGTTTTTATTTTAAATGTTGCAGCTCTGCTCCTCTGCTGCTTATTTAAATGCCTCATTAAATTCATACAACATGAACCAGCCCAAACTGTGCTCATGCTGCTATACAATCAAAGAAACTTACTTAAAAAAAACTGTAGAAAAGGTCCTGTATTTTTAAACCTTGTAAAAATAAAAAAAAGTTAAACAAATCTGTGAAGATTTTGTGACTTTGCAGATTTATTCAGGAAAAATCGTCTCACATACAAACATGCTGCAGCAGATGAACACAAGAACAGGTCGATGGCGACCCTCTGGACTGTTTTTTGTGACACTTTGACCTGTGTCTCGCTCTGATGTGGTTGTTGGCTGTTAAACTGAATGTTGTTTGACCTCCTTTCATCAGACAGTAAAACTCATGATGACAGTGCAGATGTTGCTCTTTTCATTAAGCGTCAGCTTCAAGTTTCAGGAAAAGTTAAACCTCTAAAATGAGTGTCCTCTGGTTTTGAGGTCGGGACAGTCTGTCCTGCAGCCTCCTGTCTGTCTCTCTGCCAGTCTGTTTAATGACTGAGCTTCGTTTACTGGGTGGACCTCTGAGCAATGTTTCCACGTCCTAAAAATACCAGCAGCAGTGTCCTGCCCTGCGAGTTCTCCAGTTGGCATTACACCCTGCAGGACTCAGCCCGAGCGGACGGACGAGGTTCTGCTCAGTCTGAGCTTCAGGTCAGACTGAGCGAGCTCAAAGTCAGACGCCCACAGCCTTGCAGTTTAGAGATAAAGTTTGGGTTAGGGTAGAAAAACCTGATACTCAACACGGAAAATTGCCCAAAATCCTTCAAGACTATGCAGAAGTCCTGATATATTTTTACTCAGGACAGTTTCGTCTTCAGAGGCCGTCTGTTCTGGATAGTGACAGCATCCCACTGGGATCAGGACCAGCCTCATTCATAACTCCATCACACACAGAGCTGGAGGATCTGGCAACCTCAGCCGACCGCCGGTCCCACCAGACCAGAACCTCGAGTCTGTGCTGTCACCATCACCTCTGCCCTCGCCATGTAAACTGGAGGTGGAGCTCTTCCTTTGAGAAGGCTCTCTTACAGATGCTGTGCCGAACGTTCTCGTGAGAATGAAACGAGTTGGGTTTAATGTCAATGAGTTTGTTTTCTTTTGTGCTTTGCTTTTTGATTGCGACCCATTTTTCCAAATATTGAAGAAAAATTAAAAAATACTTTAGAAATTTTGATTTTCAGAATATTTCTGAACGAAATCGTTGGTGATAAATTGGACTGAAGACTAGAGAAGAAAGCTGTTTCGTTCCTTTGGATGAATTAAAGTTCTGAGATGAGAGAGTTGCTTCCTGTCCCAGCGAGGCAGCAGAGAGAGCGGGTCACCAGCCTCCCCGCTCCTCCCTCCTCTTTCTCCTTCCCCATCACCTCCTTCTCCATTCAAACCTCCAAGAAGTTCCCGTTCTTCCACGTGGTGAAATGCTGCAGGTACAGTTGGACATCAGGCGAGCGTCATCTCTCTTCTCACTGCAGAACTCTGTTTCCAAACCTTTTTGTTTATGTTGGTTGGATGATGTGAGATGCCAAAGCTGCTCTGTTGCTCCATTTGAACATCTGTGCAAAGTGGTTCAACTATCTGATGTCCCAGAAACATAAAATGTTCCTGTTCAGTGAAGGCATCGCTGTGTTCTGTGTTTGCAGGTATGAGGCAGAGAACGCTTTCTTCACCAGTCTGAAGTTGACTGACTTCAACATCATCGACACGCTGGGAGTTGGTGGCTTCGGACGCGTCGAGCTGGTACGATCTGATTATAGTAACCTATAATATCCAAATTACATAACATGAGATTACTTCAATTATTTTCTAAAAGGGGTGGAAATTTTCCTTCCGCATTTGCAATGAATGATACACAACAAATAAGAAGCAGGGTTTACCACTTCCATTCTATTATGGTGATAAAAGGAGACTGACTACAGACATCTGAACATTAAATTTCAGATCAGTTTATGAGCAGATTCAGATTCAGAAACCAGTTTTAAATCGATTTCAAGTTAGTTTCAATTTGGGCCAAATTTGGATTTCACAGTTTTTTTTTTGGGTCCATTCAGAAACAAATTCAAATTGTACACAAATCTGATGTGATGTCCACAACTCAACATGGGTTTGTGTGTGTGTGTGTGTTAAAAGTGTGTACGAGTGTGTGTGTGAATGTGTGTGTGAAGGGGTGTGCTCCTCTATTTGCAGTAACTTTCCAGTAAAGTATCAGTGCTGGTAACTGGAAACCAGTCACCGTGTGATTGCGACAGATTCTGTGTTGTTCTGTAAGGAACCAAAATAACCACAGAGGACCACGCTGAAACACAGTTGTTTATTTCTCCATTCTGGGGTCATCAAGCTGCAGCAAAGTGATTATTTTTCATTTAAAGCAAGTTTTTCAGATCTTACATTTCTGGGTTTTATTGCATTTATTTTGTTATTAATGAGTTTATTCTGTCTGAGTTCAATGAGCTCATTATCACCAAAGCGCCACTTCCTACTGTTGCTGCTGACTTTGATTTGGTAGATTAGATCAGTGGTTCCCAAAGTGGGGGCTGGGACCCCCGAGGGGTCACGAGATGCCTTCCAAAGAACAAATTATATAATAATTTTTGAAATCATTTAAAATTGCATATTAAACCTATTATTGTGTAAATTCTGGTAATAATCTTTGTTATATTCTTCCTTAACTTACTTAAAAATAATATTTTGGCAGTTAAGCTGTTGTTCTTTTGTGTTTGCATAGGTCTAATAGTGCACATGCGCGTCTGTGCACAACGTTATACGTCACCTCCAGGGTTGATGGGGGTCCCTAGTCTCTGGCACCGGCATTTTCTGAAAAGTTTTGGAACCCCTAGATTAGATCGTATTTACCTCCTCAGTGTACACAAGGTGTGAGATGGAGGGGAAGGACAGAGCAAGTGGTGCACTGCAGCTGGGGGGTCGGGTTTCTCTGCCGCAGGAGGCGGGGTTTGAGGGTACTGAAGGTCAGAGGGGAAGCCCTGCAGAAGGTTTGCCCAAAAACAGGAAGGAATCCCCGCTCCCGGGTCTCCCATCATGCCTCTGGAGATATTTTCGGATGGCTGGTCATAGTGTAAATTTGCTCCAAGGAAAAAAGTGACCTCTGACATCCAGACTCATCAGATTCATCAGATTCTTTCCATCATGTGCAGAGTGAGAGCGGATCAATTCCTCATTTGTCTTATTTTTTGAAATCTTCACACATTTCACAAGACATCCCAAAAAAAAAGTTGTGCCCAGAAAGAGTTCACACTAAAATCAAAACACATTTGTTCTCTGTGTGCTATTTGTGTTTGAACTGCATTGTGTGTGTGTGTGTGTGTGTGTGTGTGTGTGTGTGTGTGTTCAGGAAAAAAGGTGTATCAGACTGACACACAGTCAGTAGATTATTGTTTTCAACCTGACGTTCGGTGATGACAAGAACAACACATTATTTTCTGACTGTTTGTTTTTCAGGTTCAGTTGAAGAACGAGGAGGCCAAGACGTTCGCCATGAAGATCCTGAAGAAGCGTCACATCGTCGACACGAGACAGCAGGAACACATCCGCTCCGAGAAACATATCATGACCGAGGCGCACTCTGACTTCATCGTCAGGTCAGTGGAATTACAATCATCATCGTTGTGGTCGTCGTCTATTCATCCATCAAGTATCTGTAACACCTGAAATTATTTTATGTAACAAACATGAAACACATCTTCAGCAGCTGATCAAGGAATGAACAAATGAACGAAAACAAACATTCACACCTCAAATTTATGGAGCTTTTTACAAAAGTAAAACTTAACAATACAGAAGAAAAAAACTGTTTGCATTCTAAACCTTTAGACTAGTGTAGAACAGAGTGAAATAGAACTGGGGGTCCATTTTTCTGTTATGTCAATTTAACGTAAAATTTATGTCTTAACAATCTCAGAGAAAATATAATCTTAATCAAAGAAAAATCTGTTTGTGTTCAGGTTGTACCGGACGTTTAAAGACAGTAAATACCTGTACATGCTGATGGAGGTGTGTCTGGGAGGAGAGCTGTGGACAATACTGAGGGACAGGTACACACTTCACACACGGCATCTGTCATCTGTCCGCACTGTGTGTTAACTGTTAAGATGGAGACTTAATGCTGCAGCTGTCAACTTTGAGCAAAAACCATTCACTGGCCTTTAAAGTTCATCCCTCAGTCACCTTTCAACCTCTTTTAACTGATGAGGAAACAACTGCATTGTGTTTTAATTCCATGAATTACTGGATAATTAACGGATTTATTAACATCAAATTTGATAATTCATCATTCATTCAACCTTTAAAATGGTAAAAACAAGAACAGGATCAAAATGGCCTAAACAGCAAAACAAAGGGTTAGAAAAACTCAGAGAGACATCAGTGTTTCACTTCCAACCTGTTTGTGTTTTAGGGGTTCATTTGAAGATTCGACCACGAGGTTCTACACAGCCTGTGTGGTTGAAGCCTTCGCCTATCTGCATGCCAAAGGCATCATATACAGAGACCTGAAACCTGAGAACCTCATCCTTGACAGCCGTGGATATGCCAAGCTGGTAAATTCACATTTCCTCCTAAAATACAGATCAACTTTTTTCGCGTCTGTCAGGTCTCTCTATCACGCTCTAAAGTTAACATTTAAAGGTAATCAGTGCTAATGTTAGCAAGCTAAGCTAAGTCTGAATAAAGTACAATGGAAGTTTGTTAATTTCAATTTTATTTTTATGATTCTTGGATTTTGTAGCAGGTTTTTTTTTTCATCTTGCTGTGTTGATTATTCTGTAAAAAATGCTGAGACAAATTCTAATGAAATCAGAAAAGTAGGTGCAACGTTGTAAAACCTACTGAACAATAAACCCAACCTCTGTGCAGTGATCAATGACACTTAGGTTAGAAATATACAACGTGAAAGCACCAAACACAATAAGTGTCTGGAGTGGGGACTTCAGTTCTAGAATGAGGAAATAAATCCAGAGCTTCTGAAAGAACAGTGATGTTCATGTTGCGCTTCAGCGCTGTCTTGGGGATTTTATTAGCATTATTTTTCCTCTGGAGAGCGGGAATGACATCAGGAGATTTATTGGCAATAGGCTCGCTAGATTTTGATGTTTTTTGTGTGAGGGTAGACATTTTGTCCAAATGGTGGCACAAGAGAAAAGATCAAGAGCTCACCTGGGATATTGGGTTCATCCGTTGGTGATTCAGAATATCAGAAATAAAACTGATTTTACTTACTTCCGTTCTCTATAATTTTCATTTTTGAGGTGCTGTACAGAAAGCACCATTAGCCAATGAGAGTTCTACGTGATTAAATAGAAAAACACAAAACATGCAGTGAATGTAGAGAGACATGTTCATTTTGTCTTCTCCAGGTGGACTTTGGTTTTGCCAAGAAGATCGGTGTCTGTAAGAAGACATGGACGTTTTGCGGGACACCGGAGTACGTCGCTCCAGAAATCATCCTTAACAAGGGCCACGACGTCTCAGCGGATTATTGGTCTCTGGGCATCCTGATGTACGAGCTGCTGACGGGCAGGTGAGGACACAAACAGAGGAGGGATCAGCAGAGTCAAAGTGCTGTTGTTTAGCGTCCAACAGTGTCTCTGTGTCCTCAGTCCTCCATTTTCAGGTCCAGATCCCATGAAAACCTACAACATCATCCTGAGAGGCATTGACATGATTGAGTTCCCCAAAAAGATCACCAAGAACGCCGCCAATCTCATCAAGAAGCTCTGCAGGTAGGTGGCGCTGTGTGCTGAAGAGCTAAATTTAACTGTACGGTCAAACTTCATTGTTTTCATCTTTGTGTCCACAGAGACAACCCCTCAGAGAGACTCGGAAACCTGAAAAATGGAGTCAAAGACATCCAGAAGCACAAGTAAGTGAGTTTAGAGGAAGCCTCACCCTGATTGACTGTTTAAAACCAAAGATACACGGACGTATGTGAGAATTAAAGTCAGTATTTGTCAAAGCTCAACTCACAGCTGTGTCAGATCTCACCTGTCCCTCAGTCATCACTTCAGTTTCAATCTTCTCCCTCTCTCTGTGTGTTCAGGTGGTTTGAAGGTTTTAACTGGGAGGGCCTGAGGAAAGGAACCATGACTCCACCCATCACACCTGACGTGAGTTCAAATCAACATCAGATCTTATGTTCATCAGAACAGCGTGCACATAAAGTTGAGAGTGAGTCAGATATTTTTGAGATATTTGAACAAAGACAGGTTCACTAAGACCTCACGCCCATATGTGAAAACCTGTTCAACACAAATCAGACAGTTTACCAAAGAAACAGATCAAAGGTAAAATGATTATCATTACGGCTAATCCAACAAATTGTAACTGGACAAACAGGGTGTCTTGTAGCACCCTGGTGGCGAAAGAGAGTTATGGCACCCACCATGAACTCAGTTTATGTTCAGCTGGAGATGTTCGATGACTCCATCTTTCTCTTCTTTCATATCCTGTCAGTTCTCTATGAGAGACGAAAATGAACTAAAAACTTACCCCAACCTTACTGAGCAACCATGTAGAGTACTTTTTAATATGTTGAGAGTTTAACTGTTTAACTTAACCCATCAGCTGCATTCGCCATCTGACTTCCTGTAGACAGCGATACAGCCTCTGGGGGCAAACCCCATCACTCTTGGGCTACCGCTGGAGAAGGCGAATTTCCGTTTCCGACTTCCTTCTCTGCGTGCCGCTCACTGTTTACAGTCCGACGTGAGAATGAAGTTGGAGTTGAGAGGCCACATCTACCGGCGGATCTTTACACAAGTAGCCAGTTTACACGCCGTTCATAGTTAACAGTCCGCCGTTAATTACACGGACTACAAAAGACTACAACCTGAAACCAGGGCTTTTCCAATACCAAGATCACCCTACCGTGCCTTCAGACTCTACATTCAGTGCATGCAGAGTCTGTTTACAGAGACTACATTGGCATTAAACTTGTCTTTGAAGGGTCTCGAATCTAAGAGGACTAAACTTGTTTTGTTCAGTCTGCAGCGGTTGAACATGTTTGACTCCATGTTTCTTGTCCAGGTTTCCTCTTCGATCGACACCAGTAACTTTGACAGTTTCCCAGAAGACACAGACGAGCCACCACCGGATGACAACTCGGGATGGGATTATGACTTTTAATCCAGCCCACATCTGAACCACAGCCTGACACTCTACAGCTAGCAGTGAGGTCCAAATCCAAAAAGATGATGACTTCTCACCAGGCTGAACTAGAACAGCATCTTGTGCCATCTGGAGGATTTTTTACTCAGAGCGCCTTCCTGTGAAATTTGCCTCTGTTGTTTATAAGCATGGCTGGATGCTGTTTGGACCCTCAGTGTCTTGCTGCCACATACTGTCATCTTTGATTTAAGTACCATGCGTGCAGAAGGCAGCAGATGAATTAAGACTGGAGGCCTCTCACTGGTCAAACTGGTCCAGGCAGTTCTCTCTAACTGGAGGAACCCTGACCTGTCGCAACACTTAAGGTCTGGAAAACGAGCAAGTCCAAGGAAGTGACCAACCAACTGTTCACTTTTAAAGTTGCCTCTTTTTCGAAGACCAGAGCCACTTGTTAATCAGGTCTCTCCAAGAAGGAAAAAAGCTCTAGAAATTTCAGTCAGGCATGCCTGACTCAAAGAGGAATACGCATGTTCTAACTGTTATTACCTGACAATGTCTTCCCAACTTCTCCAGATTTTACATAAGTGTCACCACTTCATCCTCAAAAATGTATCAATGGGACAACAATGTTTTTACAATGCAAAGGAGTTTGTTTGAATCTGGAACGACCCTGATTTTTTGATGGACTGCAGCTAAAGTCTGAGTGTGTCCGTCCATCAGTAGTTAGTCCCACAGCATTAGCCGTGTTACATATCCCATAAATTGCTGCAAGGCAATTGTTGATCAAGCCTTCAGGAGCTGGAAATGAGTCCCACTGTAATGCATATGTGGTCTCTCTTTTCGGCAAATGGGTGCCAATGATGGCTGGAAGAAGAAACATGAACAGGATCAACATGGATTTCATGTTGAGCTGCAGCTGACCTTTGGGTATCTTCACCCATCAGCTGTCAGTCACAATGTACACAATGTTTTCCCATATATTGCTGCAAAACACACAGACAGCTTGGATTGTTGTTGGTGATGAGACTTGTAAATCTAAAGGAGGTCAAGGCACATTTTGTCACAAAGCGCTCACACAGACGAGTCTTCTGATGCTCTGCAGCCAACAGAAAGTTTCTGCTCCTGTTAAGTGTCCTTGATCACTGATTGACACATGACTTTTGAAACCTCAGAGGGCGACCATACTTGTGCTACCACTGCTGCCTGTCCTGTGACATCCCGTGCTGTATGTTTGTCTTTTGGTCTGGAGGCGGCTCCGACCTCAGGACCTGAGGGCCTTCTCTGTCCCTGTAAACCCAGGTTCGGCTCTCGGAGAGCAGGGTGCAGGAGTGATGGTGGCAGGATGAATTTCTGATCCACAAGAGGAAAACTAAAATTAAGACTGAATGAACAAGCTTGAGGTCACCATGATGCCTTCACTTATCATGTCTTTTTTGGGAACTTTGAAACCCAAAGACAGAGAGACGTTTGGGTGTAGCAGCAGTGGTCCTCTTCAGTGGATGATGAACGGTGGTACGAACATTTCTACTTTGAATCTTTCCTTTCTATCATACTTTATTTTGTAAATCTTTATATTAGCATGAGAACATTTATTTTGTACATATTTCCAAGACCTCCTACATATTTTTGCACACACCAACAAACACTTCATTCTCACAGACACTTGCAAGACTTGTTTAAATTTCTTATGAGCTGTTTGTTTTAAGATGTTTCAAAGTCGGGAAAGTTTCTGGATTGTTCTTGTTTTTCTGAGGATCATGTTCGACTTGCTTTTGAATCACCCGGTTCAAGATCTCTGACTCGGCGCCTACATCTCAAACAGACTGCTGAAGCTCTCACTGAAGACTGTTTCCTGTTTCCTGTCACCCCCCCCCCCCCCAACACACACACACACACACACACATACACATGGAATGTGTGGCTTTGACTGTGATAACTCTATTTGACATCTTTCTCTAATCAAGATGATGGAGGTTGAGTTACTCTCCTAGCAGCCTCTACCACAGCCTCTGTCAGGTGGAAGTGATGCTGAAAGACAAAACAGATGTTCACTCAGGTTATCTGGACTCAGAATATCGTCCTCAGCGAGGTTTCCATACTGTTAAAGTTCAGATCACAGCAGAAAACGGTGCCATGACACACAAAGCAGTGCAGGATACCAGGGAATAAAAAGCAAGAAAACCTGTTTCGAAAACAGACTGAAGATGACAGAAACCTTTCAAATAATCGCTTTTTTTCCATGTTTGCAGTAACTCAATGACAAAGTGAACATCTAGAAATGTGAGTGCACGTGCAGTTTTAAAGGTTTGTATTTCTTCCAAAAACAAGTTCAACCATAACAAAATAGATTGATGTATCAATTTCAGTTTTTATTTAAATATTTATTTTTTTGGCTATTTGTAAAAGCAGCTGAAAGTTGCCACACTTCAGTACAAAACCTTTGTATCAACAGTCTTGAGTTTCAGTGACACCAATATAAATTGATCAGTGATGTGACGTCTGTGAGCTCTGCATGAAAATACTGCGGACAATCAGGTTTCACCACCAGAGGGCAGAATACAGTCAGATGCTGAAAAAGCTTTCAACAAACTCCAATGTAAACCCACCTGCATCAGTATTAGACACTTGTAGCAACGGCTCCACCCCACTTAAAGGGGAAAACACAGTCCAAACACAGGACTTTGGCCCCGCAGGTTCCAGACTGTGTGAAACTAATGATCTTTAAGTCTAACTGTGTTTAAAAGAAACATCAAGTGGTGTTAACTGGCAGACCAGGCTGCTTTTACTGTTGATGTTCATGTTGAGCTGTGAGCAGTGAAAACCATAATGAGAAAAAACAGATTAAAAGATATTTGTTTGGACCAGAGGAAGAAATATTCATGCTGATGTTGATTCTTAGATGTTTTGTGGTTATAGAATTATGGGATGAAGCTTGCGTGTGACAGATTTATTTGTATATACATGGAATAATGTTCCTGGTGATGTCACAGCTGTTTGTGTATTATTATTATTATTATTATTATTGTTATTGTTATTATTATTATTATTATTATTATTATTATTATGTTGTTGTTGTTGTTGTTGTTGCTGTTGTTCCAGTGGCTGCTATGTAGCTGAAGAATCTTCTGCTCCTACTTTCAGTTCAAAGAAGCTTTATGGGCTTGACTGTTAAAAAGAAAAAAAAAAAAAAGGTTTGCCAAAGCAGTTTCATTTGTTTAAAAAAGAAATAAATGGCGTACAATAAATAAATAACTTTGTTTGTGTGTCGCAATTCTTATTTAAAACTGTTTTTTGGTTTTACTGTTGTGGAAGAGGTAGGCTTTCTGTAGGTGAAGTAAAGATAACCTTAACAGTACATCGTATTAGACAAACACAGCCTAAGATGTTTAGAAAAACCCCCAAACATTCAATTAAATCAAATCTTTACAGCATCCCCCCTCTGAAATGTAGTTGCCTGGCCTAAAGAAAAAAGTAGCTTTAAATTAGGCTGTAAGTATCTCAAACTGTAGGCCTGCCTGGGTTTAGAAACTCTTAAAGCCGTTTAAGATGTTTGTTTTTACAGTATTTGTTTTCCCTCACCGCCTCCACAGAGCAGCAGTCTGTGTCAGCAGAACAGCAGCCGTCCGCCGATTACCGACCGAATGTTGCGAGAAAACACACTGAACAGCTTTGCCGAATGTGACGGAATGTCTCGCGGTAACGTCTTATTAGACTCAGACAGACTTTATTGTCATTCAGTATACACAAGTGTATGCGAACGAAATTTCGTTGCAAAGGCTCAGCACAGAAATAAATATGGAATAAATATGATATATATACAGACTAGTGCAGGATGTACAGGAAATGCAGTGATATGTACAGAATGACAGGAAAATTTAGCAGCGGAATATATGATGATATAAACTATAAAGAGCAGACAACAGCAACAGCAGAAAGGTTAACAGTCACAGTTATTTGATTGCAATGTGACATGAGTGACATGCGGTGCAATAAAATAAAATAAAATAAGGTGCAGAATGCTAATTTAGTGATCAGAGTTCAGCAGCCTGATGGCCTGAGGGATAAAACTGTTGCAGAACCTGGTGGTCCTGCACCGAATGCTGTGCAGCCTCTTTCCAGAGGCCAGCAGGGAGAACAGACCATGGTGGGGGTGTGATGAGTCTCTGATAATGTTTCTAGCACGGGACATGCAGTGTATAGGTGCAATGTCCTGAATGGAGGGGCGAGAGGTCCCGATGATTCTCTCTGCTGTCCTCACCACTCTCCTCACATCCTTTTATTTATTTATTTATTTATTTAATGGAGATGAAAGTGTGGTCTTGGCTATGTTCTAGACTCTGTGACACCACTTCTCTGTCCTTAGCCAGTTCTTTATCCTGGTTCTGTCTGACTGGGAACGTGCTGAGAGGCATTGTGGGACTTCTTATGCAGAGCAGCCATGAAGAGCTCCTCCTCAGAGTCCTCTCCTCACAGGGTGTGACAGTGTATAAGAGGCAAGAGAACACAAATTAAATTAAATTAAGTTAAATTAAATGAAATTAAATTAAATGAGAAATTTGAAAATTTTAATCCTTATTCATGAAAACAGGAGATTTACTTCTGTTGGAGTTCTGTGTGTGTTAGATTCATTCTGAACGTCACACAAACGTTTTATGGGGCAACAGCATACATATATAGCCTGTGTATACAGAGCCTCGCTGAGCCTAAAGTATAAGTCTGACCGCTTCCAAACCTGTATCATAAGAACTCTCACAAAATTTCCTACTGTTTTCTGATGTTTTTATGTGCGGTTTGGCCAAAGTTGTGGGACTTATTGAGAGTTGTTTCTGAGATTTTTGATTTACGTTTCACTGCTCCTCCACTCTAGCGATGACGTCACCCACTCAAGCCTGCAGAGGATTCCGCAATACACACCCATTATAAAATCTGAAGAGGAGCAAAGGAGTGGGTGTGTGGGTGTGTGGGTGTGCGTGCCTGCGTTCCTTGGTGAAGGTATGTGCTCTCTGAGTGCCTTTCTAGTTTTCAAAGTAATCTATGCAACAGACGTTAAGAGAGTATTTCAGAGAACATAAGGCAAAAGGCAGTAAATACACAAATAGAGGAATAATTAAAATTAAAATGATTTAAGTCTTTAGGCTTGTAAACAAGATAAACTTGCTTTAATATCTTTATATTAACTCTGCTATTCAGATTATTTTAACCTCAGAAAATGCAAATACTTTTAGTACAATGTTCAGGTATTGTGCAGGAAAACTGCCAAAAGTGACTTACATTATACCATAATGATACAACCACAAAACCATGCAAAAATATGTGCTAGTACACATAAAAAAGATATATAAACTGCCTGAATCTTTACATAAGGGTTTTTGCTTTTTCTTCTCCTTTTTTAGAACTTTCGTTTACTTATTTACATGTGCGTGTGTACTGGTTTTTGCTACCTGTTTAGGACCTTTTCTGGCATAAACACTGACTGTATGAGGACCAGTAGTCCTAGTGGGGACCAAAGACAGGCCCTAATGCGGCATGACCTTATTTCTGAGGTCTTGGTTAAGTTTGTGAGGCTGTGCAAATGAATGGTAGTCATGTCCTAATAAGAATATCTGTGCAAACCTGTGTGTGCAAGTGTGTGTGTGTGTGTGCTTCTGTTATCTTTTATGGGCTAAATTGCTGTCTAAACAGCTGAGTTTTAAGTCTGCAATGGAGGATGTGTAGGGTTTTTTGCTGTCCCGATGTCTCTGGGAAACTTGTTATTAATTAATTTTTTCAGATTCTTCTTTTATGTCTCATTTTCAGGGTTTTTTCTGCTAGATCAGGTCCAACATTCACAAAGAATTAATCAAATTTGTTGGCCAACATTCATATTACATTCTTCTTTATCAATATCAACAAAGTACTTAGGATAATTTATTTGTCTAGAACCATTTTTTAAAAATAATACTGTTGAGAATGATGTTCCATATTCCTTTAATTATATTTTTGTTATTTTTGAACATTTTCTGAAAGTTATTTCTTACTGGTCCATATAATATTAGTTACATGAAACTTTATAAGCAGAAATTTTGATTTATTTATTATTTTTATTTTAAAGTCATGGTGGAGAACATGCAAACTCCACAGTGTTAACACCCAGTTTAGAACGAGCTGAACAGCAGATGATATCTGTCGATTTAATTTGAGCTAAGAGGTAACCACTTCGTACCCCTCCAACATTTTCTTGCAGCATTAAAAATGTTTTTACAGTGAATTTAAAAGCCATTCTACTTCTGATTATTTCTGCCACTGTTTTTTTTCTGCTGCCACTGCTCTCTCAATTTTTTCACCTGTCTGCTGTACATTTCATGGAGTCTGGAGAAGAAGTTAGTGTCAGGAGAGACAGGGCTTTCCAGAGATGCTTGTTCTCTCATGGGTGGCATTGGTGGAGTGATGTCATCACTCACTGAGGAAGTGGTAACATCAGAGTCACTTTTTGGATGGTTGCTTTTTGGTCTTCTTAGAGACTTTTATTTTTCTCTGCCTCCTCCTGGAGCTCCGTGACCTGCTGTCTCATTGTAGAGTCATATCTTTGGATGGTTGCCTTGTGTTCTTGGAGAGTTTTGTTTTTCACTCTCTGCACATCAACTCAACACAGACGAAATCAGGGTGACAGGAAGAGAAGCGCTTCCTCAAACTAACATGCAGTTCTGCAGCCTGACCGCCAGGTGTCAGTGTGTGACCGCTGTCCCGCTGCACCTGAGCACTGTTTTCACTATAAACTTGATTTGTGCAGGCTAAAAACCTTCCTATTTTCCCAGGCTTATGGATAACTGTGACTCTGTGTGTGTGTGTGTGTGTGTGAGAGAGAGGGTGGGCGGGCATGGGTGTGTTTTTCATGTTTACACATGAAATGTTTATGTCTTTTTAACTACCTATGTAAAGCACTTCAAGCTTACTTGTAATGAAATCTGATGTATAAATAAAATTGCCGTTGTGGAAAAGGGCCAATGAGCCTGATGTGAGACACCTGCTGTCTCTGAGTTAACACAAGCTGTGATGTGACGATGCGGGCAGGATGGTTGTAAGGAAATATTACACAGGCTAAAACTACAGCAACATTTCAACAGTGTGTTGGATTTGATTTATTGAACATTCTTCTTCGCTACTCTGTGTGCAGGTCTGATGCCAGCTTCCTTCTTCTTCACAGTTTAAATCAGAAATGCTTTATTAAACAGATTAAAGCTCACAGTGTTGAAATCATGTGTTTGTTACACCGCCGCCGGCATTTCAGGTGTAAAGAAAAGTTCTTTTTTATTACTTCACCCGGCAAGACACGGCACACACAGCATAAGCAAGCTGTCAGCAGCTACTACAACACTCGTCAGGACAAGCATACTTACACACGTCATGTTAGAATGTATCCCATGAACCTAACCTGCCCCCTTGTGGTGAAACAAAGCATGTGCAGGTGAAATAACAGAACACATTTACTAGAAAATTACTGGAAAATTACTGTGCTATACCAACAGAGTATTATTGTAACAGGAATTAGGCAGCTACCATTACTAAGAAAAAAAAAATTCTCATAGGGGCCACATTCCTCCTCTGCAAACTAAATGTTGTCATCAACATTAGCACTAATTTCCTAACAAAACTCTCAACAGTGACATTAAATGTTACCTACTTAACTGGAGTGGCTCTAAACAAGTAAATGGCCTTATGCTCTTTCACGTTTCAATGTTATAGTACATTATTCTTTCAAACCATTAGACTTAATCTCACTCTACTCTTAAACAGTATCTAGCTTGTTAACTTCGGTAGTTTAAAGAATAGAAGAGTACTGTAAATTTGCTCTGAAACAAAAACAATTCTCTTTCTTCTCTAGAGACTTATACAATAAACTGCAAACAGTCCATTTATGTTTCTTGAATGACCAAGAAGTTCCTATGATCACTTGCTACACATAGCTCCAAATAATGAAGCTTTAAACCAAAATTTTTATTCAGTTATTTAAACCAAGGAGGTGATATTATTGTACATCCTCAAAAATATAAACTGCCTATTAACCAAACCAAGAATTATGTTCAAACCAGGTAAACAAATACAAAAACGATAATAATCACGATAAGTACATGAACAATGTTTTTGATTTCCTTTCTGTTGGTCTCTGTTCTGATTGTTCCATAACACAAAAAAATGGACAGTAACTATTCAGTTCACAAACAGTCCATGTTACTGTGTCCACATTTCACAGAATCCACAACAGTCCATATATAACAGTCTCTCAGTAATATCCTACAGGAACAATAGTAGGATAAACCATGTGTGTTCCAAACATCTGTGGAGGTGGCCAGGGCACACTGTACTGTCCATATGCTGGTGCAAGTGCATTTACATACAGTGGATTGGTGTGAAGCCCTACCACACCATGAACAGGCTGACACAATGTCTCATAAGTCAGTGTCTCTTTGGGTCGTTGCTCTCTCTGGGACCTGTGAGGCTGTGGATCAGACAGTTCACTCTCCTGAGCACTAGGCAGGTCTGTAGGCTGAACAGTTTGTGTTAGCTCCTGAGTGTCACTTTCGGTAATGTTGTTGTCCATAAACATCTGCACAGGAGTCTCCAATCTGAACTCTTCTGCCTCAGCAGTGGGCTCAGGCTGATGTGCTGTTTGAGGAGAGGCTGGAGGTGATACATTCCGCTCTCCAGACTGATGATGATGGTGTTTCAATCTATGCGTCCAATAATACTCATCCTCATCTGTGCTTGTCCTCTGATGTTTCAGTTTGTTTAGTGTCCTTATGTGTTTTCCTTTGCTTTTTACAGGATTGTCTTTGCTTTGTGCTTTGTGCTGGTATATCAAGTGGCAAGGCATTACATGGCAAAAATCCCTTGGGGGCCACATGTTCACCTGTTAACCTGTCACATGACAGGCAGTCTTGGAACCCATCGGCTGCATTCGCTGTCTGACTTCCTGTAGACAGCGATACAGCCTCTGGGGGCAAACCCCATCACTCTTGGGCTACCGCTGGAGAAGGCGAATTTCCGTTTCCGACTTCCTTCTCTGCGTGCCGCTCACTGTTTACAGTCCAACTGTTTACAGTCCGACGTGAGAATGAAGTTGGAGTGGAGAGACCGCATCTACCAGCAGATCTTTACACAAGTAGCCAGTTTACACGCCTTTAACAGTTAACAGTTCGCTGTTAATTACACGGACTACATAAGACTACAACCTGAAACCAGGGCTTTTCCGTCGCCAAGACCACCCTACCTTGCCTACGGACTCTACATTCAGTGAATGCAGAGTCTGTTTATAGAGACTACATGACAGGTGACAGAACAAAAAGGCAAAACTGGATGCAATGTGATGAGGTGTAACTGCTGGTAGTTATCTGTGTGGTAGATGTGTCAAGAGAAGCACGCAGCTCCTCCTCTTCCTCACTATTTTATGAATGAAATCTAAACACACACACGCGCGCGCACAGAGTGACGTCAGCAAAGAGCCCATCCCCCACTGATGCGGGAAAATCCTCACGATCAGAAGGCGGGAGGTGTCCTCATGTCTCCACGTCTCTCTCCCTTCCGTCTCGGTGAGCAACTCCCCCACCCCCCTTCACGATCTTGAGGATGAGTAATCCAGCGAGGGGGGGCGAGAGAGGTGGAGAACCAAAGAGAGAGAGAGAGCGAGAGGGGGGAGGCAGTGAGGATACCAGCATCATCATCATCAGTGAACGTGCAGAACGAGGATGAAAAGTCAAAACCTTCCACTGCTGAGCTCAGTCACATTGGAGCGGGCTAATTCCTGGACTGTCACCAAATACAAGGAGAGAAAAAAATAAACTGGATGAAGAACCGCACGCGCTACGATCATAACTCACACAGTCACCGGAGCAGGCTAATCTCTGGAGGGAGAAAAGATGAAGAAGTACCTAAAGGCGCAGGGGAGAACATTACGTTTCTCACATGTTCACTGGCATGTGGAAGATGACTAATCTCTGGAAGAGCTGCAGGGATCATGTTTTGTTTCACTGGATGGTACCTGAATACATCATGGATAGCAGGTTAATTGCCAAATATTGGGGGAGACTACGTCTTGAACAGCATCCGAACGAAGCCGCTGCTTACGACATCAGTGCCGCTCCACATGTGGTGTGTGGGGTGTTAGGACCGGACTAATATCTGGAATCTTAAATCCATAACAGCTCGTCGGTCTATACAGTTATAACTTAAGTATTGACTGTCGGCTAAACACACAAAGCCTCCTGCTGGGACCAGGCTAATCTCTGGATCAGCGTGTCTGGCATGTTCTGTTTCTGCCTGCATAGCTCCCTGCTGAAGCTCCAGGCGCTGGAGGTGGAAGGGGGGCCGTCGCAGGTTCCGTCCCCAGAGGAGAGCCCCCCTGCCTTGGGCAGCAAGGAGCAGAAGAGTCCCTGCGGCTCGCTGGAGCTTGGCAGGAAGGATGAGAAGACCGTGGCCCTGTGCCACAGCGCCCCCTCTGACAAAAACAGCCCGCCAGGTATATGCACCTGTCTGTCTGACTGTCACAGCTGATTTATGAAGTGATAGTTTTTTTGTTTCACTGTTAAGATTTTACAGCACTTTAATCATCAAGTAACATTTTGCTGAGCTTTGTGACAGTGCTAAATACGGAAAGACTGAGAACACACACACACACACACACACACACACACAC
>JAPQLA010000014.1:3544279-3559999 GCA_029822935.1 Naso vlamingii
CCATCTGTCCCTCCATCCATCTGTCCATCCATCCATCAATCCATCCATCCTTCCATCTGTCCCTCCATCCATCTGTCCATCCATCCATCAATCCATCCATCCTTCCATCTGTCCCTCCATCCATCTGTCTGTCCATCCATCCCTCCCTCCATCCATCTGTCTGTCCCTCAATCCATCCCTCCATCCATCAATCCATCTGTCCATCCATCCATCCATCTGTCCATCCATCCATCCCTCCATCCATCCATCAATCCATCCATCCTTCCATCTGTCCCTCCATGCATCCGTCTGTCCATCCATCCCTCCATCTGTCCCTCCATCCATCCATCCCTCCATCCATCCATCCATCTGTCCATCCATCCCTCCATCCATCCATCCATCCATCCATCCATCCATCCACCCATCCATCTGTCTGTCCCTCCATCCATCCATCTGTCCATCCCTCCATCCATCCATCAATCCATCCATCCATCTGTCCATCCCTCCATCAATCCATCCATCTGTCCATCCCTCCATCCATCCATCCATCATCTGTCTGTTCATCCATCCATCAATCCATCCATCCATCCATCTGTTCACCCCTCCATCCATCCATCCATCTGTCCATCATCCATCCATCCCTCCATCCATCCATCCATCTGTTCACCCCTCCATCCATCCATCCATCCATCCATCTGTTCACCCCTCCATCCATCCATCCATCTGTCCATCCATCCATCCGTCCATCCGTCCATTCATCCATCCATCCATCCATCCATCATTCCGTCCATTCATTCATTCATCCATCCATCCATCCATCCATCCATCCATCTGTCCGTCCATCCGTCTCTGTCATCCATCCTTTATTTCACTGCATATCATTTCCTGGATGGTGACTGGAGCTGCTGAAGTCTCAGCTGATGTTTTTCAGCTCTTCTTATGAAGTTTGCAGCTTCTACAGATTAATTCCAAAGGCAGCCGGAGCTGTAAACATCCTCTCACTCAGTCATACCTCCTGTCTGTCAGCCAGCCGAAGGTGATGTTCCCCACGATGTCGATGACTCCCAGGATGGACATGAGGAAGGCGGCCTGCTGGTGGCTCACTCCTACGCTCAGAGCGTAGGGCACCAGGTAGACAAAGGGGAGGCTGCAGCCGCAGGCCAGGAACAGGAAGGACACGGCCAGCCCCAAGAAGTCCGGCAGCAGCAGGAAACGATATTCTTTACTGGACAGGATGCAGTAGCTAAAGCCCCGCCTCCTCTGCAGATGAGGGGCGGGGTTTCCTGTGGGCAGCGGCTGGGGCAAAGACGAAGGAGATGAAGATTTGTCTGATGGGAAAAGGCTGTCCTCTGGCTCTTTGGACAGTTTCACTGCAAGCTTGGCGTCCTGTGATGGGACGTTACCTGCATCAAAGCACAAAGAGGTGACAATGATGATGATGATGATGATGATGATAACCTACACAATCTGAGGCTTAAAAAAAAAATCTGGCTTCATTTTTTTCATTTGTGAAACTGCTACCAGTAAATGTCAGTCCTTGTTTTGCAGATGCACTGCAAGTTCATACTGAGCATTTTTAAATGAAAGGTCCACTGAGTGACATTTAGATCACATCTGTAAGCTCTCACACTGAGGGGTCCATCTGACAAATCATCTGTCAGAGCAGCCTCGATCAGGAACTCTGCAGAAAGGGTCGAACTCTTCTGATGCCCCTCTAGTGGGAGGTCAGTGTTAGTGTTTCATCACTAGCAGTCACTGTTGTTCACTCATATCGTCACTCATATCGTTGCTCAGCAGTAGCATGTGGGTTCTATTAGTTCTGTGAGTGTATTTGTGCAAGGATGGTCCTACAGCGCACAGCTGATTGTACCAGCAGTACCAGTACAGTATTCTGTAAGAATGCTCATAGTATTCTGATATAGTAAGTGTGATGTGCAGCTCTACTCCTCACCAAGTCTCTCCTCCCCCACTGACTCCCCCTCATCTCCCTCTGCTTTCTCCTCATCCTCCTGCAGTGTGATTGGTCGGAGCAGCGCTCCACACACGCAGAGGTTGGCAACGAAGGCGCTGAGGACGAGCAGCGCCCCCCTCCAGGAGTACAGCTCAATGAGCAGCTGCACCACTGGCGCCAACACGAAGGTGCCAATCCCGCTGCCTGACATGGCGATGCCGTACGCCAGCGCCTTCCGCTGGCGGAAGTAACAGCCAACCATGGCGATCGCCGGAGTGTAACAGAGAGCGAAGCCCAGACCTGCAACAGGAGGACATTTAAACATTGAAGGACACTTTTTGATAATTGGGGACATCCTAAATCTTTTTTCTGCTGGTCAACATATGGAGAAATTATTTTCTAAAATGTTTAAATCAAACTCATTATTTCTTATTCCAACTTTATTATATTTCTGTGGTGCAAAACTGTCAACAAAGTTTTGCATGTTTGCAAAGTCACAATGATTTGGAACAGGCCACGCTCACAATACTTTGGGAACAGTTGTAGAAAAACAGGTTGGTTTCAGAAAATTAATTCATAATCACACAAATACTTTATGAACCTGATGGCTGGGTGAATATTTGGTTCACCAAAGAATCTGAGAAGAAATCATTTAGCTTTCAAGTCTTAAAGTTCAGGAGTCAAAATAGTGAGTGTTTATACATGGCCACTGGATGGCGCCATCTACATCAGAGAGTACTCAGTTTTGTAATACAACTTTCCAGAACTTTTTTTATAAACAGAGGACATTTCTTGTTGACCTGTCAGGACTCCCATGCTGAAGTAGAGGAGTTCCAGACTGGTGCTGAAGGAGCTGAGGAGGAGCCCACAGGAGGAGAGGAGCCCACCAAGCATCACCGCCACCCGGCATGACCACCGGTTACCGATGAGGCTGCCCACAGGAGCTGCACATACAACACACACATACACACACACACACACACACCGTCAGTTGGGTCAGTTGTGTGAATGTGGGCTCATCTGTCAGTGCAGCTGCAGTACTGACCGCAGAGCATGGTGGTGCAGTCCACCAGGCTGTGGATCCACGCTGTGGAAGAGTAGTCGGCTTCAAAATGAGCCTGAAACTCCACAAAGAAGATGGACACACACCTGCAGACACACACAGAAAGTACAAGCACCAATCAATCAGTGATCAGTTATTGATCAGAAAGCAGTTGCTCTGATCTAGTTGATATTATTACATATCAGCAGCGAGTCAGCATTACACACCTCAGTTGTGTGAGTGTGTGTGTGTGTGTGCGTGTGTGCGTGTGTGTGTGTGTGTGTGTGTGTGCCCTTGTACAGCTATCTTTGTGAGAACCAATTTTTAGTCATTTTAGTCAGTTTTACACCATGGAAGTGAGGACACTTTTTGGACAGTGAGGACGTTTTGGCCGGTCCTCACTCAGGTCTCGCACAGACCTTTAAAGGCTTTTTGAGGGTTAGAATCAGTTTTGGGTTAAGGTTAGGGTTAGCCATTTAGTTTTGATGGACAAGGTTGGGGTAAGGGGCAAGGAAATGCATTATGTCAATGAGTGTCCTCACAAGTATAGCAGTACAAACATGTGAGTGTGTGTGTGTGCGTGTGTGATGTAAAGACAGACAGTTTCTCTCCAGGTCTCTTGTTGTGTAACTGGTTTCAGTGGATAATTTGCTGATGATCTTTTTTTGTTGTTGTTTTGCAGGATCTTCCTGAGCTGTCTCACTCTGTGAGCGACTCCCCTGTTCCCTTGACGCATTGCATTGTGGGAGATAGTGTGAGTTAAACAGAGATATCTGGGTTTGGAGACAAGAAAGGCATGTGTGTAAACTGTGAGCAGGAAATGTGTGTCAGAGGTCAGAGCTTAAGGGCGGCTGATGAAGGTCAAAGATCAAAGAAAGAGGCAGCTTCTCTATTTGAAGTCAGCAAAGAAGACAAACGAGGATGCAGTCGCTGTTTCCTTTAACATGAACAAAAAGTTCTTCCTGGTTTCTTACAAACTAACTGGTTTTAAACCTCAATACAACTTTAATTCTTCAGTTTACGCTAAAAACAGATTGCTTCAGCAAACTGCTGCTGTTTTTTTTTAATTGTTTAAGGCAAATTATCTCTTTTTTTAAATTTTTGCCTCAGCCATGTGTTCAGGTTGTCTGAACATCCGTCCATCAGTACCACTCTCATTAAGGTGATATCTTAAGAACGCACTGAGGGAATTTCCTCAAATTTGAAAAAATCATCCATATGGACTCACAGATGATTTGACTTGAGTTAAATATTTAAAGGTCAAAGGTCAGTGTGACCTCACAAAGCACATTTTTAGCCATAACTCAAGAATTCAAACACTGACTCTGAATTTTGATGACAGTGACATTTCATATCCAAAAGGTCAAAGGTCAACTTCACTGTGACATCATAGCCGTTTAACACCAAAGCTCAGGAGCAGAAGAGCAGAACAAAAATTATAATCTTATTACATGTTCTCTGATCTTTAGATCAGAAGTTTTCCTGCACACCTGATTGATGAG
This sequence comes from Naso vlamingii, assembly GCA_029822935.1. Lineage (NCBI taxonomy): Eukaryota > Metazoa > Chordata > Actinopteri > Acanthuriformes > Acanthuridae > Naso > Naso vlamingii. Next base: position 3,548,754 of record JAPQLA010000014.1, read on the forward strand.
TTCATGTCCTCATGTAGAAGAAGATGAGTAAACAGCTCTCTGACTGCATGCAGAATGCAGATTTGACCTCATGTGATATCCTCCCTGTAATCATCACCATCAGACCTCGCTTCAAGATGATGGGAGAGCTCAGTGCTCCCCATTTTGACATTGATGATGATGTCAGCACTGCTGTGGACACTTTCTGATGGTTCCCTGTGTGTATAAATGTAGGAGTAGACAACATTGAGAGCTAAATGTGGAGTTTTTCTAAAGGTGATTCCTCATCAGCCCTCATATTTCAGTTTTTGACTTTTCTTGAAATAAGGAGGCGTTCGCACATCTGGAGGTGGATGTTTGTCCAAGAGTGACCTGAAATCACTGGCAGTGAAACTAAAGGGAGCTGTGTGGCAGCGTGCAGGTTCTCTTTGTTGATTTTCTTAATGCACACAGAGCTCCTGAACGCACCATTAGCTCCATTCGGGAACCGGTCGGCAGAATGTGTCGTCTCTCTTTGGTGACGTAAGACACAGAAACTGGTGTTTGTTCAGGTGTCAGAGTCTCAGACTGAGACCTTCAGAGGTTCACTAATGTATCACAGCTGGTTAGTGAACACACACACACAAACACACTCTGGGAGGTCATTCAGTTCATTGTGTTTTTACAGGATGATTGTTCTTTTTAGTGTGAACTGTCCCTTTAAAGCACACAGGAAACCAGACTGATGCCATGTCTCAGTGGCAGCGCTGAGTCTGAGGGTAAAATGTTCAGTAACACAATGTTTGTACCAAAATGAGCAAATTGCCATGAAAATTCACTAATGAATTAAATAAACAAGTAAAACTTTGACATGGAAATTTGCATCATGGACCAACAACAAACTGCTGTGTTGGAGGTGACCTCTGAGTTGACAGAGAGCCAGAGAGTCCACAAAAAAGGAAGTTATCGTGTTAGCTGTTTGTCACCATCCAGCTCCGGTTTGATTCTTGTAGAGCCGATGCTATGAGTTTCTACGATATGTGAAGCTTGGAATGTTCAGTGGCCTGGTAAGGTTGCAGGACACAAAACATGACGCAGCGCTAATAACATCCAGATCAGGCCTTTTCAAATGGCCACATGCAGCCCAGAAGCAAACCCAGAGTGGCCCAGTCAGAAAAGCAGAGAAAAATTTAGAAAAACACTGTGCGTGAGACCACAAAAATTCCTACAGACCTTCAATGCAGCACACTGTGTAGCCTAGCAAAATTCCACCCCCGATAGAACGTGCTGTTATGAACATGTGTGTGTCTTGTAGTGGTTGTGGTAATCCCATGATACGACCTCTAAAAACATGTTTTTCTCAACCCTCAAATGTAAAACTGACAATGAAAGCTGTGGCTTTAGTTCTGCCTTGACTGACAAATCTAAACACCAAACCAATGCGTCTGATTTGCAGTGAGGGCGTTGTATTATTTAAAGTGGAAATAAGTACTTACATAACTTGTTTTTGATTTCATACAATTTAGGTTGTTTCAGATTTTTCATCACCTGCTGCATATCAGCCAATGAAAATAACCAGCCCAGCTAAATTTCCTGGTTTTAAAATCTGGCCCAGTGGAATTTGTAACTGAATAGCCCTGATCTGGATGTTGTTATTGATCTGAGTGGTTTCACAAAAACTAAGCGGTACTGAACTATTTTCATGACTAACTGTGACCTTATTGATTTGTAAAATTGTCTTTTAAATTGGCAAACATCATATTTAAGGACACAATTTAAACAGGATTGAAAAATAATTTGTCTCTGTCCGTTGACCACTGTACAATTTATTCGTTTTTTTGTTTTTGTTTTTTTTAAATTGAGGTTCCATGGGGTAGACTGGAAGGGGCGTGACTTAACCACTCTGTACTTCTAATGGGGACCTGAGAGGAGGGGCCACTGAATGGGCTGCAGTGTTGGAAAAAAAAATCTTCAGTACTGCGCATGCCCGGATGATAAACCCGACAACTCTTAGAGGGCCAAGCCTGAAGAAACAGAATCGTAAGCATGTTGTTGACCATCAGCTGTAAGACAACCTGCGTGTGTGTGTGTGTGTGGTGTTGACAGAATTGACAGAAACAGAAGCTCTCTCTCGTCTTGGTGTTCGTGAAACAAGCTGCATAAAAACAAATGACACTCTGAGTTTAACTATTCATAGACTCTTGGAGCTGTTACTGGAGATGAGGATGTTGTTGTTGTTTTGAGCGTTTCTGAGTTTTCATCCTTCACCTCAGTACAGGATCATGTTTCAGAGAATGTGGGTGTGTTTAAACCTGCCTGACCTGTCTTTACACTCTCATCTAAACACACACACACACACGCAACAGTGGCCACTAACAGTCGTTTCCATTATCAGACAATGATTTGTTCAAAAAATGTGAACGATCAGCAAGAAATGTCCAAGGTGACAAAATGTAAATGACTTTTTTTTGTCAAAAACTCAAAGTTTTACTTGAATGTCAAAGAAAGCCAAAGTGAATCTGCAGCTGTGCTAGCTGCTCTGTGAGGCTGCACTTAGCACTGAGCTAAAGGCTAACATTAGAACGTTAAAGTTAACAGTGTTAACATGATGATGTTACACAACGCAGTAATGTGTAGCATGTTAGCTTGGAGGTATTTCATCATATATTAAAGCACTGGACACACATGGTTGTTTGCCTGTGGGTGAGGCTAAAACTTAGAGGATCAGCAAAGTTATGAGACTCCTGCTGAAGAGAACATGCCTGTGTGAACACATCAGTGTGACCTCAGGAGTACACACTAATTAATTTCTGACAGTCATTTTAAACTCTGTGTGTGTGTGTGTGTGTTACCTGGTCACTGCTCGTGTGCAAACTGTCACCATAAAGCAGCAGCCGACGATCACCCAGCCCCATCCTCCGTCCACACGACTCTGCTGCTTCCCATCAACCATTGCTGCAGACTCTTGCAGCCAGGCTCCCTTAGCTGGTCCCTGGTTGTCGCCCTGAAGGTCTGATCCCAAAAATCAACCAGTTAATTAGTTTGTCCTGTTGACCCGCTGGACATCCTTGTCTACTGCATGAAAAAATCTGACGGTTTGTCAGAATCAGTTTCCTAAAACTGTCAGCTTGAAGTATGGAGGTGGATGTGACCTGAAGCTCTCTGTGTTTGCAGGCTCAGATATTCAGGTAGAGCCGGGAGTCTCTCCTCCTCCACTGAAGGGAGGCAACTTGCCGGGTGGAGCTGAGCAGCAAAGAAAAGAGCGACTAGAAAAGGTTGAGCAACAAGTTTAGGATGAAAAAATTAAGAAACAGTCCAACAGGTTCAGTGGAGATAAAGAAGACAAAATGAAGATAGACGAGGGTAAAGCTGACTGCAGAGGGAAAACATCCTGTTTTCTGTCTGTCCTCTGTCTGTCTGAGTGTCAGTAAAGTCCAACTGACTTCAGGTTGTTTCTGACACTTCACTTAAAAAACCTCTTCAGTCAATAAGTCACCAGCTGACCCTCAATCATTAACCGACCTCTCCATCTGTTTGAACTGTGAAGGTGACCGGAACCAAGTACACCCAGATCCACAGGAGCCTGATTCTGAAACCCTTTTATCCTCTGAGGTAATGTGAAGAAGATCACTGAGTTTTCCGCTCAGTCTTTAACCGAGCACTCCCTCTTTTATAGCCACTGTGATGGGGAGCTTCATTCACTGCACCCGACACCTCCCCCAAGACGGGGCAGGGCAGGAACTGTTGTGGTGGAGAGAGGCCTTTGTCAGGTGTCAAGTGTCAGAAAAGAAGTGACGGCCTGAGGCCTTATGACAGTGTGGGTTTCTCTTTAACTGGACCCCCCTCACCAACACCACCGCTCTGTTACAGTCGCAGCTGAACCCATTTCATGCTGTGTTGTCTAAATAAGCCTTTAGAATAAACTCTGTCCCTCCAGCAGAAACAGGAGCCGTTCAAACCAAAGCTAACACAACCAAACAGGAAGCTGCAAAATGAAGCTGACAGTTAAGTGCCAACAGCTGCAGTTCCTCAAATGGCCACTTGAGGCTGCCTCCGAAAGTAAGTCCATCCTCAGAGAGCCCCACATTAAAACGTCCAACTTTACAGCAGAAAAAAAACAACAACAACAGTAAACATCTTTACAGCCTAAACACCTTTTTGGTCAGTAGTGGTATGTCTGTCAGGCATCATCTCAGCTCATTCTGCTGTGCAGGTAACTGATGAAGTCTGCACTCCACCCACAATGCACGTCTGCTTAAACTAGCAAATGCAGCCGGTGAATGGCAAAAAAGACGGTTGTAGCTGACCCAAAGGATTACACTGTAACCACTGCAGCTATGTCACAGCTCCCCCTGGAGGTGACTGATTAAAACTGTTAGAAAAACAGGGGCCCCTGGTGGCTCAGTTGGCAGAGAGGGCACCAAATGTGCAGAGGCTGTGTGTCCACACCGCAGCAGTCATGCACTCTGCGGCCCTTTGCTGCACGTCACCTGTCTCTCTCCCCCATTTCTTGTCCAGTCCTCCCGCTGTCCTTTCATTAAAGGCACAAAAACCAGAAAAATATTTAGTAAAAACAAAAACTGTTACAAAATTATTAAAAACAAAAACATGAAAATAGGGCTCAGGTGAAAAATAAATCCCTCTTTTAGCAAACCCTCCCTCAGCGTGTGCCAGCACGCCACAGTTAATCACTAGGTGCCACGATTTACTCACTTCACTTGCTGACAAAACCAATAAAAAAGAAGCCTGTAGCTTATTGGTTTAACTCACAGATGTGTATGAGAAACAGAAGTTAGCTTGTTCATTGCACACTTACCCTGAGTGTGCAATGAACACACCCACTGAGCTAAAAAAAGATGGCGAACAAAACACGTCCACTCAGCTGAAGAAGGACGACGAGCAAAACACGCACGCCGAGGTGAAGAATGAGTCATGAGCCAGTTTGCTGATCTGAACCAAACAAACCAAGGCATCACTACGTCCCACAAATCCCACTGTACCCATGTCTATCTGTGAGGCGTTTACTGCCACTCAGACAACAGGTCAGGGCCAACAGGTACAAATAGTGAGGTTGTGTGGATTTCTGTCCTGAGAGGCGATCACTGTCAGAGACACACATCTGATCCAACCAAACGACTGGTGGAGGAAAAAAAAAATGTATCCGCATATTTAAATATTCATTGATCAGAAAATTGTTGATCAAAATTGTGAAAATAACCAGTGAACTTTGTTTGCTGATTCCCAGGTTCAGTTTACACTTGGAACCGTCACCTTCTGTCATGTGGGACTGAAAATCATAGAGGAAGTAGTCAGGAAGGTAGAAAACTGTGAAGCTGTAGCACCCCCTTGTGGAGATCTGTGGTTGTGGCTGGTTATTCTCATGATGTGTAGTTTACTTCCCTGTGTGTCTTGGTTTGTGTAACTTCCTGTCTGTTTGAATGCTAATTGGTTTCATCTGTCCCTCAGTAACTTTTCATCGTGAGTTCAGATTCTAACTTCCTGTTTGGCTGCTTCTGTTCCTGTGTTGCTGCTCGCTGTGTTCAAAGTGTTTCTTCAGCATGTTGCTCATGTGTAAAACCTGACACGTCCATGTGAACCAAAGTAAAACCTCCTGAACTCACCTGAACGCATCAGTGCAGAACTCATTCAGTGTTCTTTCATGTCTTTGAACGTGACATTTCCTCTCTGTTGGAACATCTCCTCTGATCATCCCGAACAACAGAGACACCTGGAGGTTCTGCTGCTTGAGTCTGAGCTGAGTCCTTCACTCTGTGTGTGACACAGCTTTGCTGTGTTTGTTGCTCAGCAGTGAAAACGGTCCCGCAGCAGTGAATGCATCATCACAAACATCTGTTTCTATGTGTGAACAGAACAGATTCCTCACCTGCTTTCAGAAGTTTGACTTTGTGCTGCAGATGTTTGACCACCAAAAGTCTCACTGTGTCTGTCCTCTCTGCCTCATCTGTTGATTGCTGATCGATTGGTTGTCGCTGTGAAGCTCAAAAAGGCACGAGACTCCAAGCGCCTTCCTCCTCCTCCTCTTCTTCCACCCCATCCTCTCATTTTCTCCGTCTGGTTTTAATTTTCTGTCCCTCAGCTTGTAGCTGCATGAACATGTGAATCAAACGTAGAGAAAATGACACAGCAGTTTGTATTTTACTGAGGAGGAAAAAGAACTTTTCAGGATTTATCTGCCAGCTTCAGTCAAAGAAGATTTTTAAACACTAAACAAAGACAGAGTTCAGCAAATGTGTTGTTAAATTCTTGTACAACCAAACAGGGCATTTTTAAAAATGTATAGTTATATTTGTATGTTTATTTATATATTTATGTACTGCTGATGTTCTTTCAAAGCTGTTTAACATGCAGACACTTCAGCGACATTCAGTGGATTTTTTTTTCAAGTATTTCAAGGTGGAGTCAGTAGGATTTTACTAAAAAATAAAATATAGACATATACAAACGTAATGCTGCTCAGTCATCACTTCTGTGTCTCTGTACATGTGTGCTGGTGACTGTGTGTGGAGACACAGCGCCCTCTGCCTGTATTTTGATGTTTTGGCTGACTCAGGACCTGCTCGGGACGAGTTACCATAAAGAGCGATGTAGACACGCAAACAATTTTTCAGTAACAATAATGTAACTGCGCTTCTCTGAAGCGTGGATGGCGTGACCGCAGTGAACTGGTGCGTTTCCCCAGCCAATGACAGCGCGCAGGTGAGGTCGAGAGCAGCGGAGCACAGCTACTGGACACCTTCCAGCCCAAGTTACGAATGTGGACACAGCACAAAGAAAAGGAAATATAGCCCTAATGAACAAGTGGATAAAACTTGTTCCAGAGTGAGAGTGAGTCTCGGTTTGGCTTTCATCCATTTTGGAGCACTGAAGGAGAGGCTGGGAGGAGCAATGCAGAGTTGGGCAGCTTTGTGCTGGACAGGTGGGTGCTAAACACTGGCGGTTAGCTTGTTAGCTTGCTAAATTATCAATTTACCAATGTAGCTTGCTGTGTAATGGTAGGTAAGCAGTATAGCAGTACATGTAGTACACACTAAGTTACTTCTGGTGTGTTGAGCCGAGAGGAAGGGCCAGTTTGAATGTTGTGTTTAAAAACAGCGACGAACGAACGCTACTGACTCTACCTTCAAAAATGTAAGTATTTAAAATGGATCATTGATTTAAAGACTTTATCTTTAAGAGGACATTGAGTTTTGGTAGGGAGAAATAAAAATAAAGTTGTTCAAACAGAAACATTTCCTGTAGGTGTTTACGATGAAAGAACAAAACAAGTCAAACTGTGAAGAAATGCAAACAGATGAACACTGAATGAGGAAAACATCAGGAGTTTCTGCATGTAAACATGTTCATAAAACAAGATTCATATTTGACTGAATGTTAAAACTTTAATCTGTAACTCTGTCATTGTAATGTGTTATGATGACACTGTGTGACTGTTCCAGCTGTTTGTGCTCTGCAGTGCCCACCGCAGGCAGGAGTGTGAACAGACTGTCACAGTGAGTCTAAAGCGGCACTGAGCTGGAGTCTGATCCTCAGTTTGGGTCGAACGAAGGTTTCTGTGAAAGATGTGACATAAGAGAAAGAAAAGTTAAAGATGTTCAATCATTTATTAATTAAAGGTCCTGGATCAAATTGTGTTCTTGCAAGCAGAAGTTTAACCACAGTGATTTAGGTTAATGTCCGTCCTGAGCGATCAATGAACAACATGGAGCAGTGACAGTTCACAGATCTCCATTCAGCTACTCAAGGAGACACTGACCCCCCCCGACCCTGTTTTTACATTTTGAACAAATTAAAAAAAAAAAAAAAACTGAAGCTTGACTTCATCACGGGAATATTACACTTCAAACATGAAACTATTTCATCACGAAGGGCTGAGCTGAGTTCAGTGTAAAAAATGTAATCTGTTTGTTGTTCTGATGGCTGATCACATAATTTGTCATTTATTAAAGTCAGAACACTGAGAGCTCGGCCACATGAAACACATTTACAGCAGCTGTGACATTATTTAACCACCGTGTTCAATCAAACCAGCATCACTGCACTGAAGATCTGAAATGTTCTTCCTGCTAAATGACAGAATGTTCCTTTACTGAGATTTACTGTATGAGTGATGAGCAGGTTTAATGTGTACAGACGCGACAAAGTGACAAAAGAATATTGATTAGATTGATCTCATTGGTCAGCCTGCATCCAGTGATGAGCATGAATCTGGTGAGTTATAAATCTGAATCGGTCACAAAAACTAACAATGTGATGCATGATATTTCTCAAACAGAGGTACCACTTACTGACATTTTTAGGTTTTTCTTTTTTTGCACAGATTTTTTTTTCTCTCAACTCTTCAGTGCCCCCTGCTGGCCACTCAGATTGATTGATTGATGGATTTTATTTGATAAATTGAAATACCACACACAATGAGCATACAGTACCAAAATTTTATCAGGATATTGCAATGAGGTCACATGACTTATTTCCATCGCGGTCCATGACATTTAGGCAAGGAAACAGGCAGGAAAAGGAAGTGACATGTCTCACGTCTTACACCAACACAATACACAAAATCATCAATATTATACTATCATCAATACTATACAATATCATACTATCATGGAGTCAACAATAAAAAAACACAGAATGCCCTAAAAAATGCTTCACCAAGCTAATTTACTCGGCATCCATTTTTTCAGTTGTTTTTAAGACTGTTCAGAGAGAGAGCAGATTTAATTTGGTTTGTGATTTTATTCCATTCCTCCCCCCTGTATCGAGGAATGTACTTCTGCCTGCCTTGTTTTTGAGATTGGGTTGTTTCAGGTTAAAGACACTAGATCTTGTATTTTGGCCATGAGAATCACAAACAAACTTAAAACATCCGGTAAAATACTTTGGACATAAACCTTGAACTCTGACTTCCACAGGGAGCCAGTTCAACTCTTTTAAATGGGTTGAGAAAATGTGCATGCGTGGACTAAGATTTAGGACGACTCTTGTCAGTTAATTCTGAGCTTTTTGAAGCTTATCTTTTGTTCTTTCAGTTAAACCTCTATACCAGGTCAAGCAGGTGCAGTCAAAGTGGCACTGAACCAGTGATGTAGCTCTTGTCCTCATGGTGTAAACTCAAGGAGTTTAGATATTCTTGCCAGATACTTTGTCTTTGAATGGACCTTCCCAATGACAGAGAGAGCCATAGTCTGACCAGTCATACATCGAGTCAGTTCACAACCGAGATAATTAACAGAACACTTTTCCTGTGTCATTGTTCTTATATATTTGACAGAAAAGTTAGTTAAACCCCTTAACTTTTGCCTTGTTCCAAAAACAATACATTCAGATTTGCCTAAGTGTAAGGATAACTTAGTATCACACAGCCAGTTACTCCCTTTTAGAAGCTCTTTACCAAGAGATGTTCTTTTTCTAAGCATTCTCCAGTTACCAGCAAGGCCGAATCATCAGCATAAAAGGACATGGACATGCTGCTTCCATGTCATTTATGTACAACAAAGACAATAAAAGTCCAAGAATGCTTCCTTGAGGGACACCACAAGTCAGATTTTTAGGCTCAGAAAGCACACCCTCTACATTTACCATTTGGACTCTACCAGAACGATATGACTGTATCCATTTCAAGGCCTCCTTATTTAAACCTATTGCCTTTTATTTATATAGCAAAATCTGGTGATTCACTGTGTCAGTTGCTTTTTGCAGGTCAAGCATTGCCATTTCACAATACTTGCCGTTGTCGATTTCCTTTTAAATGAAGTCATTTAGATAGATCAAACATCTCTCAGTTGAGTAAGATTCTCCAAAACCAGACTGAAGGTCATACAAACTATTAAACTGATTAACATATTTAACTAGAAAAGCACTCGGAGAGAGCAGACCTCCGCCTGGGGAACTTTTGACTGGGAAATTGAAAGATTTATAATGTGTGTGACATATAGAGCGATAAACTCTGCAGCATCTCTCAGGAACTTAGCTGGAATGAAATCCAAGCCAGTGGCTTTGTTAGTGACTAAGCCTCTTGGCATTTCAGTAATTTCTGTAATTGTTACCTGGGTAAAAAAAACTGCTCATCCCTGATCCCTCTGGACTCATAGTATTTGTTCACCTGAGGTTCTCTATAGCCTGCTGTATTAACTGGAAGTTTCTGCACTAAGTCACTTGCTCTGGTTGTGAAAACTTGTTTAAGGATTTCTGCAATCACAGTTTTATCAAAACCTAAAGACCCATTAATATTCAGACCTATATTACTTTGTTCAAATTTAGGTTTTTCCTTGGTCCCTCATGACTTAAGGTTTGCCCACAGCTTTTTTGAATCGATTTTATTTTCTTCCATCTTAGTCCTAAAGTAAAGCTTCTTGGCCTCGTCAACCATTCTTTGTACTTTATTCCTAAGTTTTTTATATTCAATATATACAAATGAAGTTTACTCAAACAGTCAAGAAGACAGACAGAAATCTTTAAGCCAAACAGTTTATTTTTAGAGTTTTGAATATAATAAATAACGACATGCAGGAGGGAAATAAGTTTAACTTAAGAACTGACTGAATAAAGTTTTCAGCACTGTTGGAAAAAAATGTTAAATTCACATGTTGAAAAAAAAAACAGAAGAAAATGAAAAAGTGTTGACACTGAAATTACTGATTTCACTGAGGAACCAATTGGGAGCCTCAAAGTGGAGAGCAGTGACATCACTTCCTGTCATTCTGCTCAGCAAGGAGAGTCTTTGTTTCATTCTGCCACTCCAACACGCCATCCAGAGGACAACGTCCATCCTGACGGACAAACGGGAAGACAGGCAGACATACGGACATGTAGTTAGGTGGAGGCTCAGGAACATAAGAACAAAGCAGCTGACACATAGTGAGGCTGCAGCTCTCGGGGCCCCTCGGGGCCCCTGGGGGCCCCTCAGGTCAGAGGTCCGTGCTACCTGGTTGGTGACGTTTGTGTCAGCTCCGTGCAGCAACAACAGCTGGATGATTTTAAACCTGTTGAGCCGAACGGCGTCATGTAGAGGAGTGTCTCCCTCCTGACACACACGCACAAACACACACAAACACACACAGAGGAAGATAATGTAGCCGAACATCAACAGCTTTAAAAACGATGTAAAACATTTATAATAAAGATTAACTTTAAATAATTCTTGGTGGTGAATCACAGAAAAAAGCTAAATGTGTCTGATTTGATTTAAACTGTGTGTGTGTGTGTGTGTGTGTGTGTGTGTGTGTGAGTGTGTGTGTGTGTGTGTGTGAACCCACCCTGTCTTGTTT
>JAPQLA010000014.1:3560099-3571320 GCA_029822935.1 Naso vlamingii
TTACATTGCACTTACATTGCACATTACAGTCTGCTACAGTAAAGTCACAAAAGTCAGCAGCCACCTAGCTTGCTATCTAGCCAAGGTAAACACCATTAATCATATCTGTTAAGTTAGCATGTGCTAACTTAGGCTAACCTGTGGCTTGCTAAAGTGCTGTTCAGGTCACATGAGGATAAATAATAATCAAAACCCAATTCTCCCTAAACATTCAAATAAATTACCTTTTACCTGAGCTGTTCTGGCTGGCAGTAAACACGCCAGCAGATTAGCTCTGTAGTTGTCCCATGACCGTCACTGTGCAGGTTTTAGTGTCCCAACTCTGTCATCAACACCTCAAGGCACCAGGTGTTTTTGATTTCTACAGCTTGCATTTTTAAAGAATTTTTTCCGTTTCGTGCTGAAGCTGCAAGCCGACGTTAACTCACTTTAAACATTTCTCTTTTCATTTGCAGTCTCCATCACTTCCTGTCACGAGCTTTACATCCCCACCCACCCACGCACGCACGCACGCACGCACACACACACACGGTAAGAGCACTGGAAGCGCTAGCTTAGTAAAGGCTTTTAAAGTGGCTACAGGAGCTAACAGGAAGTGCAAGTTCATCTTCAGCTCTTCATCTGAAGCCGCTATCGAGCCGGCAGCATCCTGATCTTAAAACAACTAAGGTTACGAACCACCTAACTACCTGTTTTTAGGGAAAAACCATACATGCTAACAAGAGTGTTTTTAAGCTAACAGGTAGAAAAACTAAAAAGACAACAATGAAAAAGAAAACATCTGTAAAAGATGCAGAAACCTTTGACCTTTCCACTCACCTTGCTCTTCATGCTGCACTTCTATGATTCAGAGAACAAAAAACATCAACATGACAGCAAAAACACTGATGAAAGTTTGTTTGAGCTGCATGCTGTAATTTTGTCTCATCCTGTTCAGTCAATTAGAGAAATACTGAAATCTGCCCAGCAACTGATGACTGTGACCCCAGGCAGCTCAAACTGTGAGGCAATAAACAAAAGTCAATTTAAAGAAAGGTTCTGGTGTTTTCCAGCCTGGGGCCTCTTCAGATGTTTGTATCCTCTGAATGACTGATGCTAACGCTGCAAACTAATACCTGAGCAAGTCTGCTACAGCTTTCCAAGCTAAATACTGAAGCTAACTGTTCAGAAACACGCCCCCAGGAAGTGTGTCAGGCGCACGCGGGCTCAAAAAGATTTCCCACAAGCTGACAGTGCGAAAGACGCAGCTGTTAAACAGTAGATGAATTTTTTAGAGTGTTAGGCCACTTAAGTTATCGGAGGGGGAATCCCATTATGATGAGATCTGACTGGATCTGATATGAATTAAATTGGAAAGCTTGAAGAGGATCAAACTGACTTTCAATTGTCTCAGTCCGCACAGCAGAAGTGTTTGCAATGTTAGCTCAAATCTTAGAAAGGACACAAATAAGAGAGTTAGATCCTAGTTTAAAAATAGCAGAATGTTCCTTTAAACAGGCAAGAACTCACATCAGAAAAACCTGTAAAAATAATCATCACTGGTTGTCAGCTGAATCCCAGAACACCGAAGCATTGTGGGAGATGTAGGAGATCACCCGGTGTAGAAGACGGGGCAGTTGACTTCGTTGCATTTGCTGATGTATTGATTATTGATTATTTTTTGGTGGCTGAACTGGACACATGAATCAAGATAATTACATCTAAATGTCTCCATCAGTTCAGTTTACATAAGAGATGTTCCAATACCATTTTTTTCTTCCCGATACACATTCTGATACTCAAACTTGTGTATCGGCCAATACTCAGTACCGATCCGATACCAGTGCATTAAAAACAGTTACACATCTCCTTTAACTTTCCGGTGTAAAATCCTGCTGAATGCAGAGACGGCTCTGTCAGCCCTCTCCATTTGTCTTTGTCGCTCTTCAAAATAGTAGTCACCAGTTGCAGCACAGCGCCTGACTTTTGTTTTAGAGCGGCAAAGAAAAATTGATTTCAGGTATGTAATATCAGTCGGAGCTAACTGAGCTAAGTGGAAAGTAGCTGGCTACCATTTTGCTGCTAATAAATGACATGGTATCTGATTAACAATACCAGCATTTTTGGCGGTATCAAAAGCATTTTCAGATACTGGTATCGGTATCGGAACAACTCTATTTCACAGTGTGCTTTAGTGCTGGATACAGTAATAAAAACATCATATATTCACTTTCTCTGGGCCTCCTGAGGGTTCGGGGGCATTTCCCACTTTTGTCCTGCCAGTCTCCAGCAGAGCTCACAAAGATCGCTTAACACTGAGTTCTGTCACTGTCATTACATTAAACACTAAAATCCTCTTTAGTGTATATTAGTTAAACTGGTGGATGAGTCGATTAAAATCAACAAATCAACAATCAACACACACAAGTGTGAGTCAAACCTCCCGACTGTCCAGACACCCACAGGACCAAAACAAGTTTGAGTGCTTCCAGAACAAGACAATACAGCTAAAACTTCCCATAAATCCTAAAAAGTCAGAGACAAGTCATAGAGAGACAGAGAAGACAGAAATAACATTTGGAGAGCAAACTCTGCAGTACAGACCCTTCTGTGCATAGTTATAAAGGTGAGGGACTGTATGTAAATATGCTGAGCAGTTTTAAGCTCCGCCCTGCCTGTGGTTCGGTCCTGATCCCATTATAACCTGAGGGTTTCCCAGTTAATGTTCTTATTACAGCCCTGTATGACCATCGCTTATGATAACAATATTTCACACCAAATTTCAAAGCATCTGTTGGTTTCCCACTAACAACAGATGTTTATGAGCAGGTTCTTCTCATTGAGTTCTGTCTGTTGGGTTTCTGGTTTAATCTCTGGTTTAAGTCGGGATTCAAAACAATTCAAAACAGATGTTCTTTCTCCTGGAACAAACCTGCCAAACACGAACTAAAGGTTTAAACACTTCTACCAAACCTGAACAGGACCCCGTAAGGACTTCTCAGGTCAGGCTGAATCCAAACAGTCATCTCAAAAAGTCTGCGGTGGTTCTGTGCTGGGGGGGATAAACACACTCAGATGGGACTCAAGCTTTCAGCTCGAGCCCATACTTCATCTCATGTCTGCAGAGTCCACGGAGGACATTTGGATTCCGCTCTGCTCGAAACTCAGACTAGGTCAGGTTAGGTTAGGTTTTTGGGCTAGGGTCTTGATCTAAATCTGAACTGTGCCTTAAGGCATCAAGGTTTAACACACATGCAGGATCCAACACTGTGTCACAACCTCAACCCAGTGTCATTATTTAGCCCAGAGCACAAATGAATAAACTGGATTTTATCCTTTGTTTGTCCGACTGCTTTCATTCATGTTGAATCTTTTGAGCACGGCGCTGTGGGCTGGTGTCTCAGGGCTCAGTGTCATAATGCTGGTCTTCTCTGACAGCTGTTTCAGGACTTGGACGTCATGAGGGTTTTCTTTTGAGAACAATGAATCAGCTGTCATGGTGGATAGAAAGGAGGAGGGCAGGAAGGCCAGAAAAGCAATCTTAAAGAGCTGAGCAACATGCCACATCCTTTGGATCGAATGTACAGAAATCCTCCTCCTCAGTTGTTTCAAACAGAACTTGGTCACTCAACTATAATGCTGGAGAATTTGAAGTCTCACAATAATAAATTCATCCTTTGGATGTTCAACACAAACCACTCTTGAATACATTCAAAAACCCGTCAGAACCTTTTGGTGAATGAATCCTGAATTGGACTGAGGTCTTGTGGGGTTTTTGATTCATGCCTTGAGTGCCGAACTCTCATGGATCTTAGAGAAATTTTTTAAGAAAACAGTTTTAATTCCATGTGAGATTTCTCCAGGCTGACAGGTCACCTCATAGATCCACGTGAAAGTCAACAAAATCCTTTGGATGCATTTCAAGAAGCCCTTTTTACTGCTCATCAGTTCATAGTCATTATTGCATATTTAAAATATGAAGCTCTCGGATGCAAATTCTGGAATACATGTGATGCCTTACAAAGCATGCATTAATCTTTTTTAAAAAAGATTTCCCATGAGAGAAAAAGGCAGGTAGGCAGCTGAGTTGGACCACCTGTGACTGAATGTTGTGTTGTGTTTCAGGAGGACCTGATGTGAGCCGGCTCTGGCCCTCACAGGACAATGGGATTTGTTTGTTGGGGTGAAGCTCTTACGCAATGTGAGCTAAAAATTAGCTACAACTTCGGCTCCTGGAACCTCTTTGTCAAATTCTGAAGCTTTATTCATCAGGAGTGTTGGGCCAAGACCTTTGATATCTGAAACCAGAGTCCCTCCACTCTCCGTCCAGGCTCCACACTGTGACACTTGTCTTTCATAAAGACTCCAAATAATTTACGTTAGGGCAGCTAAACTGACTCAAGTGAGAGCAAACGTTGTGTATCCTACCAACACGTCTGGATCACCTTCAGAGGATAAGATGTGGCTTTCAGTGATTATATGAGGGTCACGTGAATCTCTTACATCTTGGCGATAAAATCACAAAGTGGGTGCAACATAAAAAAAGACGTCCTGCAGCGGTCTCACCAGTAGGGGGTGGAGGTGTCAACAGGACCCCAGCTCTGCCACTCAGTGAAAATTCCTGCTGATGTTCTGGGACTTCCAAAGGGATCAAACTCCATCTCCCTGCACTTCTGTCCACCGCGGCCTCTCTGGATCTCCAGCCCCACAGTGCTGTCAGTGCTCTGGGTCAACTTTGGGTCCACCACCACCAGCTGGTAGTTGTTCCCACAGTTGTTGTCCCAGAAGGTGCGATCATGAGTCTGGTACTGGATGCAGAACTCTACCGTGTCAGAGGGCAGGAGGACCTCCGGTACCGAGACAGAAAAGGAGAAGGTGTCGGTGTCAGGGCAGCCATAGATGTTGTTAAGGTACAAACATGGAATGTCTTGGAAGGAGCGCCATGAGTCAAAGGTGATCCGGACCGAGACGGACTTCTGAAAGGAGAGGTTTCGGACCTGAACAGTGCCTGAGAGCAGACGCTCCTGTACAGAACAGGTCTCCAGGCAAACCTGCTGTGCTTTGAGCCGGTTCCTCAGGTCCAGATAGTCTGCAGCTGGCTGGATAAAGTCCAGAACAAGGCCTGAGCCACAATCTGCAGCTTCTGGAGGACAAACATGAGGGCAGCAGGTCAGTTTGTATGAAAGACACATCACAACAATGTTCATCATTGACAATGTCCATCGTTAAGGGACAATACACAGTTCAAAGTTCAAACATGCTGTAAATGCACCGAGTTTTAGTACCAGATCATAGACACATCTACAGTTCATCAAGAGTGATGAACTGATACATTTGCGATTGGTTTGGGGCTCACTCCACCTTGGGCGGATTTTTTGTTTTATTTAACTTTGTCAGAGTGACGACTCCAAACCAAACTGCTGTTGAAAACACACTGATCTCACACAGGAACTCCTGTAAAAATATTTACTTCACTGTAAAATCTGACAAGGAGAAACAACACATTTGTGGATTTAGAGAACAGATAATTTATCATCTGTAATATCAAATTAAATGGTTTCCCAATATGTTTCTCTTAGTTGTGAATGATTCCAGCGGCTTGTTTCACATCTAATAAAGTTTACTTGTATTTAAAGAATAGCGGCTCTACTAGGGATGCCACAATTCTCAATATAATATTGAACCATACGGTACACAATCCACAGTCCAAGTTTTATGCAACTATTTTCAACGTATTTCTCCCCGAACTGGTTCTGTCGGAGCTTCAGAGCAGCCGTGAACGCATCATGTGTCCCTCTCAGCCGACTGCAGAGTTTAGGAGCAGAGTTTAAGGAAATAGCTTTTCTTTAAGTGCCCGTCTGTTTCTTTTTCACTCATCATGTGCTGTGTCTGTGGGAGAAACGCTGAACGTGAAACAGCGTTATTGTGTTTTACTGACCAGTCCGTTTATTTTTGAGAGGAGACGATCTCTGCTTATCAGTTTGTCGACAGTTACAAGCACAGCACGCAAGCCCAGCAGCTAACAGCTCATTGTTACAAACAAGCTAAAGAGAAAACTGTCTGTGTGCCGTCTGACCGTTTAGCTTTCCACAGATTTAAACTCTTCCAAACTCTTGAGCAGCGCTGCTGCTGCTAACAACCAGCAGCCCCTCCTCTAGCAGCTACGTTACAGACAGCAGCACAGCGAGAGGACAGAGGAGATCCCACACTGAACCATTCTTTCTACACTTCACCTAGAACTGTTTCATGTCAGCAACATGGTTAATAAACATATGTCGCATAAAAGGTAAAGAGCACCAAAAAAATGAAATAAATATAGACAGCATACAGCCTTATGATAGACAAGCTTATTTATTTTACATTTTACAATATGCAAGTGTGTCTGAATGGATTTTTTTAGCTAGTATGCAAATAAAAAAATAATTTGGGAAAAAATATGCAGCTTTTTTACTGAATTGAACCGTGGGCTGGCTGTGCTGTGCCATCACTAGGCTCTACACTCACCCTTGCTGTCTTCCAGGTGAAGTCCAGCTGTGGCGCCCTCTATCTCTGTCAGGTGGAACTGCAACTCGCTCAGTGCGTATTCTTCGGCCTCATTGAAAACGTGAACAGCTGTGAGCGCAAGGCCCTGAGAGTCTGCAAACACAACACTCTTCTTCTTCTGCTTTCTTTGCAGCCATGTCTGGCTGCCGTCGAACTCTGCATTTCCTGATGTTGAGGTTTTTGTCGCCGTGGTGACAGTGGACAAGCAGGGACGCAGTGGTTCACAATGCTTCAGTAGAGAGGCTGCTGATGAAGAACAGCGGCTGTCATAGTTACTGAGGAAGGAGCGCAGAGGAGGAGAGCTGGCCAGGCAGATTGTCACAGCCATGTCGACGGGCATGATGGGAGATGGCCCTCCAGGGCGAGGGCTCAGGATGTGGAGGACCCTGAAGACAGAGAGAGGCAACAGGTAAGTTAACAGAAGAATTGATTTCAAGCAAACATCTGTGATAATTTGGCTTGCTGTGTCGTTAATTACACTGTTTTATTCCCTCTGACATGTACCAGAGAATGAGCCGTCAATCAAAGCCTGAACCATCGACACAGACCAGTATAACAACACACACCTGTGGAGGTGGACTACATGTGGACTACAGGTGTGCAGTCTGCTAAAAGTTCTTAAGTTTGATTCACATTCCGTTTAGCCACGTTTGCCAACTTGCTTTCTCACACCCTGACTCCTGTTATTTGAAAGTCAGAGACAGGGCATTAAACAAAACATCAGCTTGAATAGAATGAATGAAAATATTTGAACTTTGCTGGAAACCTTTGATACCATGTTAAAACACAACTCAATTACATGTAGAATAAAGATAAAGTGGTTATTCGACATTTTAATGTGGAAGTGTTCATACGTGTCAAGACCATTAATTTAGAGGGGGGCGTGTCCTCCCCACGTTTAAAAATTGTTTGTATGGACCCCCCCCACATTTCCCACATGAACTACTGCATGATCTGTCTATCCACCAGCGCTCTTCCCACTGCTTCACTATCAAATCTATTCCACTTGATCATTAAGAGAATACCCATATCCATGAAAACCCACTCCGCGTTTTCCTTGTTGCCTACACCTCACAGCACGCACGCACACAGACACAAACAACACCCATGCAGTCTGTGTTGGATGGAGGGTGGATGAGATAACGTCAGGTGGGGCCTATACTGCCATCTCAGAATGCTCAGCTTTTGCCAAAGCCTTCTTGTTTTGTTACATAGCCTCTTTATTAGCGTCAGATCACGTTAGATTGATGTTAAATTCAACAAAACAATGAAAAGTAGATTGTAGATTGGTTTTCTTTGGCTGATGATCAGTTGGTTTCTGATATTTGCTCCCCAGACATGGACATAAGGAGGTTTTTTTTTACCAAAAACAGGAAAGTAAGTCACGGTTGCCCAAGTTGTGCTGTCGGTGTTCAAACAGCTAAGTTGTGTTCTTCGGTGGCCGAACTGCTAGCTTTTCCCATGACAATATTAGCACAGTTAGCACTAGGCTAGTCAGCCTTACAAGAATCCATCAGCTAGTGTTAGAGCTAGTCATGACTTCATCCAAATTCATCTATGTCATAAAAAACTACCATGGGTTAGCCGTTACAAGTTAAACAGTGTTTAGGGCCACGAACGAGGCCAAGCCAGCTCTGGTGTTATACATTTATTGATTGCCTGTTGAGAATATACTGATCACACAGATTTTGAGATGTCTGTATTTTACTAACGTTAACTATGCCAAGCATACAGAGCCGGGCACTACAGTCTACACATCAGGTGTTGTGTCGAAGTCTGTTCCCCCATCGATACGTGTTTCCCTCAGCTTAACCTGCACCCAAATGCATCCCTATCCCTGACCACACATCCATGGACATGCTTACTGTAACTCCAACCAGTTATCACTACTACACCCTGTCATAACCGTAAGTCCGAACTCCAACTGCAGAGGTGGCGCTACATGGAACACAACCCTAACCCCACAGGAGGGGAACATGTTTCGATGGGGGAGCAGACTTCGACACACCGGCTCTGCTAGTATAGTGCCCAAAAAGTCAGTTTATTGGGAGTTTAGTATTTTCAACATTTTCTAATGCCCATCTCCATAGGCCGAAACAAGTTTCTAAAATTTAGCTGACCAAAAGACCATTGGGCTTAAACAAGGTGACCACAACCACTTATGAATCTAGGCCTATATGAACATGAAATGTGTTATTTTCATGTAATGATGTCTTTATTACGCTAACTTCTTGACTTTCTTTGAAGCTAATTACAATAATCTATGTAAGATGTTCAATCCATCGTCATCTTTTGAAACAGGTGGATGAGAGTGAGAGTGAGCCAGGTGCAGGGTCAGTATGCAGGGACAGTGGAGAGAGCTCCACTGCTGAGGTGAGTGATGAAAGGCGGTGCACAATTAATCATAAAAAAATCACGATCTCGATTCAAACATACAAGCGATCTCACTTCTTAATGACGGTGATTTACTTGCTCGTATTTTCCTGTGCGTTCAGATCGCGCTGCATTCACGTGTTCACTTAATAATAACAATCCCAGCTCCCCAGATGCTCTGTCACACTCACACAGTGTGAAACACGCAATTAATTCAACAATCAAGTCAGAAATTGGCCAATGATTCAACCAAACAACTCTATCACCTCTCTCATTTCTCTTCCTCATTTACGTCGCTCCGCTGTCACTCACCACTGCTACAGTCACCAGACACGGCATCGGCAATGTCACGTGTAGACGAGCAGGAAGAAGGACGAAGTCAGTGTAGTTGATGGGGTTGGAGCCGCATTTTACATGTGAGAATAAAAAATGAGCACTGCTGAGGAAAATCGCGGTGGCGACAGTGAGAGTAATGACGTACTCATGCAGAAAAAAGGGGGACATTTCATCGTGTAGAACTGACAAAACCTTACGACAATGTGTAAGGAGGAATAATTTGCATACAAGTCCTTTGGCATCATTGCTGCACCGCAAGGTAACACTACGAATCTCTCTAACGTCAACCAAGCTTCTGTTTTCTTTTAAAGAGAGAATCGTGATCTCAATTCTCAGGGAGAAAAATCGTGACTCACATTTTAGCAAGAATCGTGCAGCCCTAATGCATTATGTAAAAGTAAGCTATCCAAAAACCTGTTAAAATGCACCAGCATGCAGGAAATGGCAGCTACTTCTTCAAAAATTTTCTGGGGGGGACCAGATTGCCCCCCCCACATTACAAATGCTTGCAACGTCCCTGGAAGTGTTACATATTATAATTTTATTACGTTTTATTCATCTCCAGAGGAGGAATGCAGAACAGCAATAAAATAAAAAAATAAATTATTAAAACTATGTGAGATAAAACTAAACAAGCAATTAGACTGAAAATTTCAAAGTAGTGCAAGCACTGATGACCATGTGTTTGAGTCTTTACACATGAAACATGATAAATAACAAGTGACACACAGTATAACATAATGCACAGCACTGCACCTTGAAGAACGTGAAGTCACGCAGTGTATTTATGAATGCAAGGGCAGACAATACATGTAATATTACGTGTATTAGGGGAAATAACTGAATATTTGTTTCTGCTCATTAAAAGGTTTTACCTCTGATGCATTCTGCTTCTTTTTGTCGTGTGTGATTTTATGTTGTGAAACTGGTCTGAAGGTTTGATGCTGAAGCTGGAACTAACAGAGGGAACAACAGAGTGGAAAAAGGTGAAATCACCTGTTTGGCTCGTTCACTTACGTAGAGACATCAGGAAGCTGCTGTGGCGCAGTTTCATATCGGACCCACCTTGTGCAGTTCATTGAAAGTTTCACTCTCGGTAGAATCAACGTCAGTCTGACACGATCCGCGACAGCAACCACGAGACGCCTCAGTTTCTTTTCTTTATTTCTTTTTTCTTTATTCTTTGTGTTTTTATGTTTCAGCCATTTTCAGAAGCAGAAGCTGCTGCCTGTCCGCGCGCCCCGTCACGCCCCCGACACAAAGCCAGACAGCAGCCAATCAGCGCGCTGAACCGTCGGCTGCTCACTCTCCCAGCCAATGAGAGAGGGGTTACAAAAAAATAGAGCGGTCATGAAACGGCGTCACGTCTGGGCGGAGCCTGTGAAGGTATCGGGCGATTGCACACCTGCGTTCAGACTGACAGGCATCACCTTTTGGAAAACGCCAGCAAAGTGCGTGCAAATAATCAGTGTAAATATAAATTTACATAGTACATACGATTTAAATATCTTCAGAACTGACTAAGAACAAATGCTTTGTAATCGTGTGTGGGTGGGCCTAGCACAGTCCCACAGCCGCGGTTAAAGAGCTGCAGGCCGATGTCACAACTGTCAGACAGAACTGAGGGCACAGAAACCCACAGCACCGCTGGAACACAGTGTCCTTTTAAGGTTGCAGCCTGAACTAAAGTTTGCTGTCACACACTGAAGTTTCTTCTGAAAAGAGCTAATATATCAGTTTTTTCTCAGCTTCTTCAGTGAGAGAAATACAAATGAAATTTAATCACATGTTAACATAAAATAACAAAATCCTGCAGCCATTACAGTGTGTCATCCTGTGTGAAGACAGACACCTGTTGGCTGTGACAGTGGCTCTACATCCTGCAGACATGGACCTACGAGGACCAGTTTGTTTCCTCTGGTTTCCTGTCAGGGCTGTGGGAATAAAGGGTTGTTTTGTGTGTGTGTGTGTGTGTGTGTGTGTGTGTGTG
>JAPQLA010000014.1:3696629-3713363 GCA_029822935.1 Naso vlamingii
ACACACACACACACACACACACATACTTGTTCAGGTCCTTGAAATATTTGGAATGTGGACTCACAGCCTGGAAGGTTTTTGAAAACCTGCACATGTCAAACATGAATGAAGATTCAAGCAATAAACATGAAAATGAAGGTGATGCTAAAGTTGCTCTTTGTGAATGATGATGATGACGATGATGATGACGATGATGATGACAACGATGATGATGATGATGATTCCAGTTTGTGCCTCTCATTCTGACCCATTTGGAGCAATTCAATCTAAAACAAGACTAAGTGGAAACCACATCAGTGAGCGTTAACGTGGTTAATGTGTTTCTGGGTCGTCAGTGTTTTACGCTGCAGCAGCAGATTAAATTAAGTAGTGGTGGACGATTTAATTCCATTCACAGTATCTGTTCCTGTGAGTTTTTGTTTGTAAATGTATCGAACCTTTCGGACCTTTCAAGCTTTGATTTTTTGCGTAGTGTCAGGTTTTTGGTACAGACACACGTTGTTCAGCTCTGCCCAAACTTGAGAATGGCCCGGTTAGCTTCAAAGGGCGCAGACGACAACTCATTCTTCTCTTCTTTTTATTTTCTGTCCTCTTCAAATTTTGTTTAGAGGCATTTTGCTACAGTCCAGTTTCCTTAAGAGTAAATAAGCTTGATTGCAAAATACACAAATGCTTTTTTTGTCAATTATTTCAAAAAAACATTTGCTCTTTAAATTATTAAATTTTATCATTAAAATTAAAGACATATAGAAGACTCTGTTTCCTCATTTACCTCTTCTTTACAATACCTCCATTTAATTATACTTAATAAAAATGGAAACTCATTCTTATTTCAAACTGCCGTCGGCAGCACTAATAAACAGCATCAAACAATAAACAAACACATTTCTAATGGTTATTAATCAACTTTATCATTATTATTTCAGTCATTTCCTACCAGTAGCATCTTTGTGTGTGTGTGTGTGTGTGTGTGTGTAATGTGGCTGTGTGTCTCATCAATCTGTCACTTGGAAATGTGTCAGTCCAAACAGAGTTCAGCCAATCACAGCTCAGGATGAAAGAGGGGGTGGGTGGGGTTGAAGTCTCACCAATTTAGCTTTCAGAGGCGTGAGAGGGAAACACAGACACACACAACAAACGAGCGTAACTGTCATGAGGTGTGTTTCAGGTGTGTTTGTGTGTAACAGATTCATCACTTTTTTGAAAGAAAAAAATGTTATAGCTGTTTTCAGATTCTGACTTTTGGCTGGAGGCACAAACTGTTACTATCATTTATAATTAATGTTATTAAATGAGTAATAAACAAATATTCACGTGGCAATACTTTTTATTAAGTAAAATTTACTTCAATAAAAAACATTCAAAATGTGACATAAACTGAAGTCAAACTTTTAAAACAATAAATATTTCAACACTTAAGGGGAAAAAAAATAACAAGCAGTGTATCTTTGGTTCTGAGCTGACATGTTATTTTAAAATCAATCTGGATTTTAATTCACAACAAAAGATTTGACAGGAATTATGTATCATTATCAACTCTTAACTCTCTGAAATTTCCTGACGGTTTACAACCAAATCACATTCAACCAAAAAAGATCAGCTAAACGTATTTTTTTCTTTATCAAAAACATATTATTGTTATTAACAGAATTTACCTGCTGGTTTATTTAAATACATCAGTAATAAATTCATTAATTACCAAAAAATTGTAGCTAATTGGTTTATGTTATATATCAATAAAATGATGGAAAAAAAAGATTTTATTTTCAGAAATGTTTAATTGTAATGTAAGATGACTGTCTCTTTATCTCTCTCTCTCTCTCTCTCTCTCTCTCTATATATATATATATATATATATATAGAGAGAGAGAGAGAGAGAGAGAGAGAGAGAGAGAGAGTGGTGTATATGACAGTATTTCCTTGATCTTGAATAAATGTCAGTCTACTGACCGACCCTCACAATATAAAATATTCAGAATATTAAACAGGAAACATTCCTGAATATTAAAACCTGAAGGTTTTTTTAAGCAGGCAATAAAATGTTCAAACAGAGCAGAGAATAAAAAATATACTTTCAAAAAGAAACCAAAGGAAATAAAAGCTGAGAAGGAAAAATATGAAATGACACTGAGACAACTTCCAGAGTTTTATTAGAGAGAGAGAGAGACGTGTGTGGGCGAGAAACCCTGACAAGCAACACAGAGAGAGAGATCTTTACCTTCATCTGTCAGTGTTTCTGCTATTTACACTCCTTCATTTAAAGGACACACACACACACACACACACACACATTCACACAGGTGTGTATAACAGTGGCCAACTGAGTATGAGTGTGTGTTAGAGTGAGAGAGTGCAGACATTAGCGGTTAGCTCGTTAATTCTAGTTCAAGTTCAGGATCTGATGTTCACACTGAGACAAACCAGTTCTGCCTGTTCACATTATTCTTCATTAGTCGTGTTTCAGCACTGGAAGAAGAACAGAAGTGTGTTTGTTTAATGAAACACACTCATTGATCATCGTTTTTATTGATTTGATCACTATGAGCCTGACCACTAATATAAATATTTTATTAGGAATACAAATGACTGTCACTCAAACTCGACTCGCACATTTAAAGAACTTAAGAAATGTTGAATGTGAGTTTATTTAGCTACAGTGAAAGAGACAGGAAGTGATGTCATGATAGTGTCATTTTGTTCTCATTTTATTATTAACAGACCCTGGAACCGACAGAGATTAAGCTGGTCCTTTGGCGTTGCTCAGCGGCTCCTCGGCAGAAAAAACAAACTCAGACCAACCAGATGAGCTCACAGCCGTCAGCTCAGCCAATAAGATCCTGTAATCCAACACCTGAGGATTACAGAGGAGACACCTGATCCCTTTAACACTGTTTATCCTGTGTGTACATGTGTGTGTGTGCGTGCACACGCGCAAACAGGATATGGGTTTCTGTTGTCGAGCAGATTCGACGCTATGTTTTTTTCTAACCTAAAGACTTTAGATCACTGAGTGTGTTTGGCTTCATGCTTACACGAACACAAACATGTCTGTGTGTGTGTGTGTGTGTGTGAGTGCATGTGTGCGTGTGCGCATGTGTGTGAACATGCATATGATGACATGAATGATCAATGTACAGAACACATGGAGGACTCTGAGGTGTTTTTGTGTCTCACACTGATTCCAGGCAGGATGTGATGTGAGTGAGCGAACATCAGAGTGCTTCAGTGTTTCCCAGTGAAAAAGTCCTAAACTGCTCCTCGCGTTAGCCCAGCGATGTCTCGCTGGTCTGAAAAATTGTTCGCCCGGGTTCTATTTCTGGAAAATTTTGTGGACCTAACCCTACTTTCATTCATTGTTTTTTCTCAGTTATATCATATCTTTATTTAAGACTGTGAATTTAAACAGGACATTAGCAAGATGTTAGCTTAGATTTTACGATAACTGTCACTGTGAGTCACTCTGACAGTTTCACCCCTTATTAACATACAACCTGTAAAATAAACACAAAAATACTCATTCTAGCTAAGGAAAAGATTTAAAACTTTCGAAAGTTACGTTAGTTAACTTATATAAATAAATAACTCAGACATTTACTCATTTTCAGAGGCAGAAATCATTAAAAAAAGGTCTGTCATGGTTCCTGCATCAGTGCTGCGACATCATTCGTATCATATTGGGGCTTTTTTTTTTGCTCGCTCGTGTTTTCGTGTTTCAGGAGGAGGTGTCAGATTTGCAGATTCCTCCTCCTCGTCAGTACGTGACGTGCATTCTGTGCAGGTTCTGGTTCAAGTTCTGCAGCTCGCTGTTCTCTATGTGTGTCATCTGACCTCTGCACTTGATCTAGAATGCAGCAGCCCAGTGGGTCTCCAACCAACTCAACAATCCCCAGAGTTGACCACTCCCTCTCTGCTGGGCTTGGCTGCTCATATCCCGTTTAAGGCCTCATTTAAACGGAAGCAGCCCTACTAAAAACGGAAAGGTCTTTCTTTTGCATCTTTGAAACAATCTGTATTTACATGAACAACTGAAAAGTGCTGTAGTATGCATGCCAGGCTGGTGGTTTGTTGCATAACTATGTAATAGTACAGCATTGGATCTTCTGAAGTTGTTTACTTCCTGTTGTTGCTGAGCCCTAAGCAGCCACAAATTGAAGAAATTCAGCTGTAGTTTGGCTTCTGGAATTATTCTACAAACACTTAAATTTGCCTCAATAGACTGTCGTCATATTCGACTTGCTTTGGGTGCACTGTGGAGTGTTTAATTGGAGTTTGATAGTGGCTACTGTGGAATGCATTGACTTGTGCTACCATTAGCATTAGCATTAGCATAGTCATCTCTCTCACAGGCTTTGCAGTTTGCCAGTTTACACAGCAAGAAAAAAGGCTGCAGTTACAAAATATTCCACTCTGGAGTCCAGTTTCAAACATTTGTGGTTTCAGGGATGCCAGCACGCTGTTGTCATGTAAAAGGAAGGCTGCACCACAACAAAGTGTGTCTTTTGATGCGAGAACTTTGCCATATAAACAGGGTCTCTGACACTTTAACTTGTCTCCCGTGCTGCTGATGGCTGAGGCCCATCCGACGTCCAGGACCCAACCAAAGCACCTGAACCAGCTGCTACTGTGGATCTGTGAGAGAAAAGAGTCAGTGTGACACCTGCAGGTCGACCTTCAGTGAACATCAGTAAAAAAAGCAGAAATGATGATCAAAGATTCTTCAGCTTCCTCCTGCAGAAACAGGAAATACATCATCAGGGAACTGGAAGCTGCCACGGAGCCTCTGAGCAATAAAATGTCATTTAGACGACGTCCACGCGAGAGCAAAGAACCATCGGTCTGTTTCTGAGCGTCTCCATCATCATCGTGTCATCTCCATCCACTCTCAGTGATTTACACTGTGTGTGTGCATGTGTGTGAGTGTGTGTGTGTGTGTGTGTGTGTTCAGTCTATTACAGCTTCATATTGCAGCTGCTACCTCACTGCATTAAAACGTCTGTTACAGGTGAATTTATGTCAGCGGGCTCCCATTAGCTCAGATATATGACCACACACGCACACACACACACACACACACACACAGGTCGTTTTTTCCACTCAGTTTCTGTAGATGAAAAATACTTTGTCTTTTTGGTTTCTTCAGCAGCAGCTGAATTAATTCATGATGTTGGCAGCTAGCTAAGTTCAGTGTTAGTTTAGTTCCTCGTTTAGTGTTGATGCCCTGTGTGACCTGCATCCTGTTTTTAGGTCACTTGATGACCCCTGAAATGATCTATTAGATGAGGAGGGCTGTGGATTATGGTCAAAAGCTCTTGGGATGGTTAAGTTTAGAATCAGTCCGCTCAGGCGCACAGTTTGTTGTGTCAGATTTTTGTGAAATCAGTTTGTTTTGTCTGTCACAGACTCTCATTAACACACTCTCATCTTGAACGCAGCCTCTTCACATCAGAGCTGCTAAACGACTCATTGACCTGCACCGCTCACCTGCTGCCTCCTGATTGGCTGCTGCTGACCCTGCTGTGCTGTCAAAATGAGAGGAGGGCCGCAATGATTGGCTGGGAGGCAGGAAGCAGCGACTGAATGCATTAGTGTCATTAGAGCAACACTCAGCAACGCAGAAACGATGTTAAGAGAGAAACAGTCCCAATACAACACTTCATTATCACACAGAGAACATTACACACACACACACACACGCTGACAGCTGCCATTGAGCTGATGACAAGACGAGTCATGGAAGGAGGAAGAGGAGGGTCAAAAAAACAGAAGACCCAAAAAACAAGACAGAAATGAAGAAGAAAAGAGACAAAGAAAACAAAAATATAACAAAGATCATCGTAAAAGCAAAAATGATTATGAGAAAAAAGGAAACAAACAGGGTGGAGTCAAGGTGAGGAAGGTGAAGATAAAAATAACAAAAACACAAAAAAGATGAAGAAGATGAAGACAAAAATAAAGACAAAGATGAAAAACAAAGAAATCTGTATGAGATAAGTCCCTGTTTTAGGTTGCTGATGATTACGTCTCCAAGACCTCAGCTGGCGGTCACATGACTGAGCTACAGATCAGCTGCTGCCTTTCCAGGTGGACTCACCTGTTGGCATCATGTGATTACAGGACTCCTCTGTTTCACGGACGAACATTGTTTTTTACAGCTTGATTCTCAAACGTTGGAAGTACAAAGAAAAGTTGTTTTGATATGGAACAAAAAACCAAGGCTGGACTCTGATTGGACAGGCCCAAATATGACATAAAATGATCGTCCAATGAGAGTGCAGAGAGAAACTTCTGCTGTGGATCATCTTGTGTTTCCTCTAATGAAGCAACGGAACAAAGAGGTCCGTGAAAATAAAAGAAACAAGAAATGAGATGAAAAATCATAAGTTTTGGGGGGGAGGGCGTCGGTGATGGGTGACCTTTGTGACCCCGCCTGTCTTATAGCTGTTCTGCTTCAGTAATTACCATGGTAACAACACATCATCATCATCGTCGCCGCCTGGCAATAGGAAACAGTCGCAGAGATGTGCTAATTTAACCAGCTGGGGGGTGAGTGTGTGTGTGTGAGAGAGAGAGTGAAAGTGTGTGTTTTAACCAATTATCACCCACCAATGTCACACACGCACACACACACACTTGTTAAAAATATAAACAGTGATATCAGGAGTAAAATCTCTTCAACATTCAACAGATTAAAGTTTAATCAGTGTCATCTCTCTCTCTCTCTCTCTCTCTCTCGCTCTCGCTCTCGCTCTCTCTGTCTCAGTTAAGGTCACTTGCCCTTTTTCACTGAACTTTTGAGGTGAAGAAAACAGTTTACTTTAAACAGTCATGTTCTGAAAAACTCTGCAAACTAACCATCATCCTCTGCAGCTCCTGAGCAACTCAATGAGGATATGAGAAAGCGTTAGTAAATATAAACCAAAGAGTTTCAGGCAGACGAAGAATAAAAAGAATGAAAAAAAGGCTAAAAATTAGAAAATAGTAACATCTGACTGAAACTGACACAAATACACAAACACGGGCTCAACAGTTTCCACAGACTCTCGCTTGATCACAGACGTTTAAAACTCAGTTTTATTCTCATTTTCTGATGAATTTATTTTTCCTTGAATTTAAAAAAGTGTCACTGCGGCTCAGAAGACAAAGCAGGTCAGCTGCAGATCAGAGGGTCGGCATTTCAGTCCCTCCACCACTGAAACCTGCCTGGCTCCTCAGCTGAGAAGTTACATGTGCAGCTAATTGGCATTAATCAGCCTGAAATACAAACATTAATTCTCTTGTTTTAAGTTCCACACTGGCTTTTTTCAGTGATGACACATCAGCTCCTTTCTAAAATGTTTAGGAACAGACGTGTTTTTAAAGGAAGAAAACAAACTCATCAAAGAAAACAAACTGATGTATAATAAGTGAAGATGAATGTGAATGTCCGAGCATTAAATTGACAGACACTGAAACAGTTCTTAGTTTTTCAGATGTCCATCATGGAGTTTAAGGTATTTAAAATCAAAAATAGTAAAGACTGCATAAATGACAATGAAGACAAATTAAACTGTATCAGAATGCATAAAAAAAACAAATGAAATTGTCGCATTCATAAAAAAAACAAATAATAATAATAATAATAATAATAATAATAGTAATAATAATAATATACTGTGTGTGCAGCAGTGTGGACGTTTGCTTCTGTTACAAACCACAGCAAACTGCAAACAAAGAGGCTGCTGCCTGAATGTACCGAGTCTCTGAGGACGGGGGGGCGAGGTGTGTGTGTGTGTGTGTGTGTGTGTGTGTGTGTGGTGGCTGGGGGGGTAACAAAGTGGAGATGTGAGAGAAGAAGAAATGGAGGAAGAGTTTTTTTCCTGTTAGGTGTGTGTGTGTGTGTGTGTGTGTGTGTGTGTGTGTGTGTGAAAGAGAGAGAAAAGGCCCAGAGCTCCCCCTAGTGTTCAGAACAACATTATTTCATAGAGGTACACATTACAAAAACTATAATAATAATAATACTAATTCTAATACTAATACTACTACTAATAATAATAATAAGATAATTGTTTGCAAACTGTTTTTCATTTGAAGTGAATCACATATTTTACTGGAGATCAGCGGCTCCTGTCACAGCTGGAAACATGTACATATCTACATATAATTTCACATTTTAATAAATTGGTGATAAACTCTGTGATTGTACATCAGGACATTAGGAACCTTTAAGGGTTAAAAAGCTGCTCATATCTTTTTATTAATTGGACAGAAACTGGATCAAAACTTTAAAAATATCATGATTATAAATAAGATCCATAAAAAAGGATTTATGGGTCTGAATGTAAAACAGATTAATTACAAACAAAAAATTACACCCTCAGATATAGAAATATGAAAGAAAAAAAATCAGCAATTGTGTGATGGATTCAACCTCTCTTTCAATGACAAATCAATTTAGAATTTTGTGTTTTGCTAAATTAAAAACAAAGCAGCTTCTAAAAAGAACTGAACAAGATTATTTGTCAAAAAATGAGTAATATAATAAATACACACATGAAAGACAAAAAAGTTTAATTTTAGAATTGATTATTGATCTTAATGTTTCTTAATGTTTTTAATTCATAAAATCTCCTCAAAAGCTTCGGCTTCATGTCGATGTCAGTGATTTGTTGAATTTGTTTCATATGTGAAAAATGAGTTTGTAAAGTGCCTTCTGAAGGACAGTTCGTTTGATTTTTTCAAAATAAAACAGCCTGAAGATAAAAACTTGTAAACAGTTGTTTTGTGAAGAAACTTGAAAAACATGATATTAAACGTGTACATGCTTCATATCTCTCTCTCTCTCTCTCTGTCAGTTAGTGCATGCCGCTCTACCACTCGCTCTCTTCTTCTTCAGTGTCTCTCGTCCGTCGTCTTGCTCTCAGTAAAATGACATTTAGAGCAGCAGGGTGAGAAAAGCAATCTGCCGTCCTCCCTCGAGAGAGAGAGTGCGAGAGAGAGGAGATGTAAATGTAAAAATGAGTGGAGGACGAGAGAGGAAGAGAGGAGGGGAGGATGAGGTGACCAGGCAGACAGACAGACACACACACACACACACACACACAGAGACAGAAAGAGATTTTTTTTTTTTTTTTTAAGTCTGCTCTCTGTGCAAAAACATCTTTTTTTATTTTAAATAATTATTTATTACAAACAGCAGGAAGTCGGGTAAGAGACAAAGGGGACGAAGTTTAACAGCTGGCATCGGTGCTTCTGGTGCTGAGTGTAAAAATAAAAAACCTGTTTAGTAAATAACTCCTTCAAACCCCTGAAAGTAGAGGTGTCAGACTCCAAAAAACGGTGACACGCTGTCTCCCCCAGTTCACAGAATTTACACGGTCTTGTACATTTACATTGAGCACA
Organism: Naso vlamingii; assembly: GCA_029822935.1. Taxonomy (NCBI): domain Eukaryota; kingdom Metazoa; phylum Chordata; class Actinopteri; order Acanthuriformes; family Acanthuridae; genus Naso; species Naso vlamingii. The sequence continues at coordinate 3,706,008 of JAPQLA010000014.1, forward strand.
GAGATAAAAGAGTTCACTGCTTCTAATTCCATGAAGGATCCTCCACTGGAAAGCTGCGTTCAGACAGAAAGCGGTGAACTCGATGTTTATCACAGGAAACGCCAGTATCGTGTAGCTTGATCATATTTTATCATATTTTGGATCATTGCCTCAGTCGTGTCATTTGCGCTAAACCGCCCACTTCCATGAGCTCGTTCAGTGGAGGAGGGCCTGGCCACTTTCTGTCATTAATTACGGCTACAATAAACATTTTTGCTGCACTGAATCAATTTTGGAGGTTGTAGACATATTGAAAAAGTTAACGGCACAGTGTCTGTGTTCATGAAATCCTCCGGAGCCTGTTGTGTCGCACAGCTCCATGTCAGCCACAGTTAGCGTTAGCTAGTAGCGTCAGGAGGAAGTGGGACTCACCTTTTTCTATTTTTAACTACAGCCGATTTAGTCACCATCTCTGCGCAGTATCAGTTGTGGAAATCCCAGAAAGTTTGGAAAACTTAAAGACATGGTGTCTGTGTTCATGACATCATCTCATGGTGTATAAATTTGAGTTGTGGAAGCTCAGAGTGTTCATTCACAGCGGTGGTTGTTTTTTAAAGGCCATTCAAAGAAAACATTCAGGCAACATTCAAAGAGAAGAATCTCGATGCTGATTGGCTGTTCCGACACAGCGTCAAGCGATGTCGTCTGAAAAGTTCAATATTTTCAACTTCCTGTGATGGACGCTACATCAGGTTGCCCAAAGCGAAATTGCCTCTAGTTGTGTCTTACACTGACTTTAAATGTGATCTTCTGGCGTTTATCGTGTCCATCGCTTTCTGTCTGAACGCAGCTGAAGTCTGCATGTCTCTGAGTCAGAGGAGGTTATACAAAGACGTCCAGGCAGTTCGTACGCCAGGACGTAACGTCAAATAAGTCCTCCAGGGGATGTCAGTGCGTCCATTCAGTGTCTTTTTGTTTTCAGCTTGTTGCTAGTTTGTAAGCTAAAATAAGCTGATTATAAAAGCAACAAATCTGCCGTGTCAGCACTGAGGCTACATGACATTTTTAAACTAAACTGGTGCATCATTGTTTAAAAAATAATGTCCATTCAGACTCACACAACTAAAAACACGTCTCATCATCGTCCATAGACACACTGCATGTGTGCGCAGAGGTAAACAGGAAGCAGTGTGTTGGTTGCATCACTGCAGAGAAGACAACAGAGGAAGGCGAGCATCGAGGGAAACTAGGAATGTCTCTGTTTGAAACGATGACGAGGTGGGACATCACGATGACTGACCCAAACAGGAAGTGAACATGTCTGTCTGCATCATCACTTCCAAAAGTTCAACCCTGCAGTTTTCAAACTGGGTCACATCGTTTCTAAAAGTCTCTGTTTGAGGGGTTCTAAAACACAGAGGACCGTGGACGCCAGGCGTGAATAACATGATTAATGTGCAACAAAGAAGAGAGCGACGTCCACTTTCTGAGCAAACAGCCTCTCTGAATGTCCTCATCCTGTTTCCAGTGAGCTCGATCTGTTTGTGAGGACGAAAGAATGAAACAGAGAGAAAGGGCTCATTTCGGAACCTTCAGCTTCAGTGAATCGAGGAACAGGAAATAACGTAACGCAGCGCTGCTGCTGGCAGAACACGTCAGGACTGAATAAAAAGCTTTTTAAATGCTGAAGATGTGATTGAATGACTTACTGTGTTAGGTAGAGAAATTCTTTCCTCTCATCTTTGCTGTGTGGACATCAAAGAGGAACAAAATGTTTCCTTTGGGGAGAAAAATCTAGAATCAGCATTTTGTTTTCCCTCAGCTTCTTCCCGACTGATTTTAATATTTTCCTTGTTGCAACTTCATCCTTTTATGCGTTGAAGTCGCTGTCAGTTTTGATGTTCAGCGGTTCACTTTTGATTTTTAGGAGAAATGAAGAGAAGAAGAATTTATTTTCAGGTCTTTGAATGTCTTTAAACGCCTCTCAGTGAGCTCTCTGTGTGGTCTGACTACAGGAGCCTGGAGGGTTCACTTCCATCTGAGTGTGCAGCATGTTGTATCAGCATCTGGAGGTCACTTCAGCTTTTTGTTTTAAATCCATTGAAAGCATAATAATAATAATCCGGTGTGCAGATTGCCACTTTCTCCTCATTAGCTCGCCTGCGGTTAAGTAGGTTAAACAGGAGAACTCGTCCACTTTCACTTCAGACATTCTTTAATGGAGACCAAAGCAATCTGTCGAGGAACAAAGCCGTTATTAGTGTCTTTTGTCTCGGCCAGAAAGCTTCCAGCTGCTAATTAACAAGTGCTCTCTTATCACACACCTCCACAGTCACACGGCTGCTGCAACAATCAGCTGCAGAGACACTGACAGCCTGCAAAGCAGCCGGCGGCAACCAGGATGGACAAAAAAACAGAAACAGGAAGACGAAGAACCACAAGAACCTCCGGACTCCGATCGCTTGCTGGGTTCCGTCCCGAAACATTTTTATTCATTGTTGTTTCCTTCTGCATCAACTGTGTCACCTTAAAACACGTGAATCACTCTGAGAGCAAAAAAGAGTTCAGACTGAAAATGTTCAGTTGTTTCTGTGGTTTACATGCAAACAGTTGATCCACTTACACTCCCAGAGCTTTCAACCACATCCCACAGCCTTCATCACAATGTTTGTTAATCAAATCAACACAACTTCAAGAAATAAACATTAGCTGTCATCATCTCCGCAACAAAATTCAACTTTCTGCAGGTTGAAATTCACTGAAATGAAACCAGCTCGCTTGAACACAAACTTCAAGATGATGATGAGAATGAGGAAGTCGTGCTCTCCGTCACAGATCTCTGTTGGAAGGGTCGTTTTACTGCTGAAAGGTTTTGGTGTGTTTTTGAATCATTGAACAGAATCGATGCCTCGAGCTGCAGCAGGTTTCAGGCGCTGCTGTGTGGGAGGAATCACAAACAGGTCCAATTAAAAAGGTGAAATGAAATCACCGTTTTTCTCTCTGCAGCCAGCAGCAACACAAGCTGCTTCACTCTTTAATTAAAGCTAAACGCTGCTGATTGAAGACACAGGTTACAACTTCCTGTTATCACAGTCGCAATGAAACACACTGATGCGTCCATGTTTGAGAACGTGAACAGATGAGAAACTTCTCACCCAGCTTCTTCACATCTGCCACACCTGCTCAGGTGAACCCAAAATAACCAACCAGCTTCAGTCACAGCGCCATCCACAGGATGATCCGACTCCTCTGAAGCTCAGTCCAGGTCCCGGTGGGTCCGTCTCATGTCTATGATGCGCATGTCACTCAGAGCGTCCCCCTGGCTCAGAGGTGGAATCCTTCTGACCCCTCTAGCGCCACCAGCAGGTCAAAACTTCATGTGATTCAATGCTCAGGTTCACCTCTGGAACACGTCCACCATTGTTCTTCGGTTACATTACCGAAAATAAATGTGCAACATTTCAAAATAAAGCTCACTGAGAAACTTTTCAGGTGACGGTGGCAGTACGAGTCCGCTGCAGCAGGATCAGGATCGTATCGATCATATCAATCATATTAACTGAAGTTCAAGAATACAAATGGACTTCAAAAGTCTGGTCACCTGTCAGTCACACTACCGTTTCCGTGGTGATGTTTGTGCCATTCAGAAGTCGGTGTCCTTGTAGACTGTGTCTGTGTCTGTCACTATGGCGACAAAGAGTTTAACGGCCTTGACCGTTCTCGTCAATACATGTTTTCTTCTTCTTCTGTGGTTTGTTGCTTGTGTTTGCTTAGTCAGTGTGTGTGTGTGTGTGTGTGTGTGTGTCTGATGTGATTAATTTTTTTATTTTATTATTTATAAAAGACTTCTTGTTTTTCTCTCTTTTCTATTTTGTTATATTATCTATATTTCTTTTACTTCTTTGTCTCGTTGCTATTTATCTTGGTCATCACTTCAAGTGTTTTTTTATTTAGTCTCACTTTTTTATGACTCTTTTTTCATCTAATCATCACTTTAATTAACTGCCACTTTACGTATTTATAACACTATTGTTTTTATATTGTAGTTAATCCAATTTTTGTATTATGATAAAAAAACTGAATTTTTGTAATTCTGAGAAAAATTTGTAAATCAAAAGAAAAGAACTTTTAATTATCCTCTCAGGACTGATGATTGAAATGTGAGTCATTCAAATGTTTCGTCTCTTAAACCAACAGTTTCAGTTTCATTCTTCAGTTTGTGTGAAGCTGCAGTCTGTTCCGCTGCTTGCAGCGATAATTAAGTCTCTGTTTGCTTTCTATGTAAAAACACTGAAGTTATTGACATCTGTCACAACACACACACACACACACACACACGCGCACACACACACAGAGTGTTTTGCTGTGTGAGCAGTTTGTTGCTTCATAAATATGATTCCCTGTTTTCTCCTGATTGGCTTTTCGGCTGCAGCGGCAGCGAGGGAATTATTGATTGATTCACTCACCGCCTGAAAATAATTGTACACAGAGAGAGACAGACATTTTCATCCGTCTGTCTGTCTGACAGGCTGACAGACAGAAAAGAGTTTTTTTAGTCTTAAAAAAAAAAAAACATTTAAAGGAGAAAGTATCAACATTTAATAATCAAACTGATCAATGAACTGCTACTGGTGTGAAAAAACACACGTGATGATGAGTGAGTGAGTGTGTGTGTGTGTGTGCATGTGTGTGTGTGTGTGTGTGTGTGTGTGTGCGTGTGTGGGTGTGTGCATGTGTGTGTGTGTGTTGTAAAACCACTCTTAGAGGGATTTCAAATCTCAAAGCTGGTGGCATTACAATTTGAAAACATACACATACTCACACACACATGCACTCAACACAAACACACACTCACACTCACACACACTCTTTGTCTTTATCTACCATAGGTCTGAATGATGAAGAAACTGCCGTCTCAGCAGAAAATTACTGCTCTTTAAGACCTCTGCTGATTTAAACCTCACCCCTCCCCCTCCCCCTCCTCCCCCTCCCTCGTTTATCTCTTCGTCTATCTGCCCCCCTCCCCGACTCTAAAATGACTCTTTAAGACTTCCCACTCGACTAAATCTCTCTCTCTTCACTGCCGGCACATCATTGGTTGGCTGCTGACATTTTGTTAGACGTCGTTAAGGCCGGCGGCGCCATAAAGCACCCGAGGGTGACACCCTCCACCCTGCCGGAGAGAGAGAGAAAGAGGGAGAGAGTTATAGTTCTTATTTAAGGTCTCGATTAACCTTCTTTTCTGTACGACTAATCAATTTTCATGATACGAGCTCCATAAAGTCCTGTTAATATCACACACACGCACACACACATGCAGAGAGATATGTCTGTGAAGAGCAAAGGTGGAGGAGGAACTCAAATCCTTTATTCAGGTGAGTAAAGTATCAGCAGCTCAGCGGAATCGTCCCCATTAAAAGTAACAGAGCTGCTTTTTATAATTTCATTCAAAGGAACGATCCAACGCTGTTGTTGTCCGTCTTCAGTCCTCAGAGTCACATGACAGGATGGAACCAGTTTCATCTCCTCCACGACTCCCAGAAAAAACAAAGAAAATCCTCGGGACCTCCTGGAGCCTCGTCACTGAACCCAGCAAGAGTGTATAAAGACAAATAAGAACTTCTCAAGGATTTAGATTTTAAATGGAGCCAAAAAGACAAAAGCAGTCAAAGTAACGAGCCTGTTTGGAAAATGTAATGAGGAGAAAGTTCAGATATTTTTGTTCAAATGTAAAAAAAACTGTCAGAAAAACAAATATTCGAGAAAGATACCTGAAAATTTTGAAAAAAGTACAACAACAAAGTATTTGTACTCTGTTACTCCCCAAACTCTAACCTCTGACACACAGACTCACTGATCGGTCTGCTAAGCACAGAAACTAATAAAATACACCACATACACACACACACACACACACACACACACACACTGACAGTTTGACAGGTTGTGTGTTGGAAACCAGCAGAGCAGCAGAGAGGTCGAACTGGGTTAAATGACTCTGTGTGTGTGTGTGTGTGTGTGTGTGTGTGTGTGTGTGTGTGGGTGTGTGTGTGTTGTGTGTGTGTGTGTGTGTGTGTGTGTGTGTGTGGGTGTATGTGTGTGATCAGTATTGGCCCTCTTCATTTATTCATTTAGAATGAAGACAACTAAAATCTAATTTTCTTTGTGTTGCAGCATGTTGATCCAAACTGTGTTTGTTTGTTTTCTTCATGCTGATTTTTTTACATGTGGTTCTGTTTTAGACCCAAACAGGAACCAGTCCTCTCTGCCCCTGTCCCAGTATAACCAGTATAACTGGACAAACAGTCTCACCTCATCATCATGTGACATTGTGGGTGTTTGATTTGAGTCTCTGTTGCAGTGACCGGGTGTTGCATCACTGATTATTTTTTCTCGTACTTTAAAGAAAAAAACTTTTTGTGTGTTTGTGGTTTTGGCAAACAGCTGACGGCGGCTCGTCACTCGCTCTGACGCTCTGCCGGCGTCTGTTACACACCCTGAAGTTTGTCTTTACGTTTGGGACAAATTTGTCTCGGTGTGGTTGAACATCTCGCAGTGGGACGTCAGCTGTGATCGTGTTTGTGGAAAGTGTTTAAAACGGATTTTGTGAATGTCCTGAGGTCAAGCCGTTTGTGTTGTTGTAAGAAACCATCATCACCCTTTTCTCACCTTTAATCCTTTCAGAACAGTTTCCCATCATGCCTCTCTGCAGCCTGTTAGCAGTGGTCGGGTTGAGCTGGTGGCCGTTGCCTCTCAACCTCGACCTTCAGCGGCAGCTACGAGGACAAAGTCCTCATTGGAGGAAGCGTTTGGGGGCAGACAGACGGAGATGGACGGGGAGAGAGCAGAAATCCATTCAGAGACGTTAATAAAATCAAAGAGCCTGATATGATCAAGCATGAAGTACATCACAAAGGTAATGTGAATTTAAGCCCAGATCCTTTCATTATCAAAAACAGTGAGCCGACGCTCGGTGGCGGAGGAACGCCGGGCGAATTTATGAGGCCAACTTCCTCAATCTAATAGAAGGATTCAGGTGTTACTAATGGACAAGAGAGGGAGGTAATAGAGGAGAGAGAGAGCTAATATGGAGTGATGGAGATGGACGAGAGACGCTGAGGAGAGCAGGAGAGAGAGATGAAGACAGATGAGGAGAGGAAGAATAAAAAGAAAAGTTAGAGATAAACTGAAGAAAGACAAAGGACAGAGAAAGAGACAGGCAGTGGAAGACAGCTGATGACACCAAAGAACAAGAAGGAGATGAAGGTGTAAAATGGCAAAAACTGAGAAAGAATAGTTCATTAACCATAAAGCCAGATCACATGACTTTTACTGTTTAAATGAACAAACAGAACATTTTAACTGACGGATCTCAAA
>JAPQLA010000014.1:3744439-3755135 GCA_029822935.1 Naso vlamingii
TATATATATATATATATATATATATATATATATATATATATATATATATGGGCCTTATTTCCTTGTTTTAAATAGGCCTACATGCAAGCATAGACTACACTGATGTTTTGGTAACAACATTTTAATTCTGTATTTAATTCATCGTTAGAATTCTCAGATTTATAAATGAGGTTTGGTATTGGACTGAACATCCTTTTTTCTTTCCTTTCTTTGTTATTCCATAAATTAATCCAAACATATATTTGATTAATTACAAATAGGACCTAATTTATATTTCATTATTATAGAGTTAATGAAACATAGGAACAGACAATGAAAGCGTAATTTGTAAATAAATCGTGTAATTCTGCAAATCAGTCTGATAAAAAAATAACTAAAAAACGTTTTGTTTAATTCGTGCCTTGTTTTTCCTGCAGGGGGCGGAAATGCTTCTGCTGCTAAAGAACAGAGAGGAAGAAGAAGAGGGAGAAGAAGAAGGTCACCGAGTGAGCCGAGCCGAAACAGAGGAGCAGCGGCAGGTATCCGACAAACACGCTGTTCGTTAGCCTGTTTGTTTACTGTCACTGGTGATAAAAGCGCAGAAACGCAGCACGAGGCTCTGCTGTCCGGGTCGTTCCCTCGTGAGTCGTGTTTTGTGGGTCTTTCACAATCTGTCAACTTTCTGAGTCTTTCCTTTTTCTTTCTTTATCTGCTCCAGCAGAAAACTCCGCTTGTGACGTCAAAATGTTGCTTGAAATAACTCAGAGATTTGATGTGCTGGAGGCTAATGACGTGTGTCATATTTCTGCTGAGACTAGAGACAACTGTCTGAAATTATATTGTAATAATCATGTACTAAACAATAGAAATTAAAGGGGGGCAACATGTTGTGGGGGATGAAACTTAAAGGGCAATTCTGCCGATTTTCAACCTTATCCCTATCAATCCGAATTAAAGATATAACGTTAAAGCTCCAAAATATTTTTCAATGTTTTCTGTGTCTCTGGGATGCAGCTTCAGAATCTCTTGTTCTTCCAGGAACCAGTGACATCACTGGTTCGGAAGAACTACAAACTGTTTATCTCGTAACTTTCCCCTCACACTCCAGGCAAGCAGCGCCATGTTTTCTTTGAGAGGAATTTCAGGCTCTGGCGAACCAAAAACCCTTCGTTATTGAAAACTATGCAATATTAAATAAAAGACATGTTCTGATGCAGTGGATAATAACCGTGGAGACCTGGCAAGTCCTGTTTGTCTGTGATGCAATGCATCCTGGTACATGCAGGCACAGCAAGAACTGCTGTGTGAGCAGGATAGCTTAGAAAACTCAGCTTTCTCTCTCAGTATAGCACAAACTGAGAAATATATTGTTTTTATTGACCACAGTTACCACCAACATTGACTGGACATCCACATGAAAAGTGGTGGATTTTTCCTTTAACCCCAGAGGTTTAAACAGCATCTTTTACACAATGTTTAGGTCACATTATTTTCATACAAATATTAAAAATGAAATTAATACTTTGTTAGAGTCTCACCAGTGGCTCTAAACATGTAAAGTTTGTCCTGGTGGTGGCGCTAGAACAAAGATCTTGGTGTGGGTAAAATCTAAAGTGTCTCCTCAGAAAAAACAGAATCACCCTTGGAAACTCTTTTTATTCTGACCAGCATGTGTTGAGATCCCATGCATCTGAATAACAAGATGCTGTGATGACTCTGGAAGGTTTTAGGGGTTGCTAGGCTAGGCTAGGCTAGGCTAGCTGTTTCCCTCTGATTCCAATCTTTGTTTTACAGTAAGCTAGGCTAGCAGTTGTCCAAATGATGACAGATTAGAGATTTCCATTCCTTTATTCTCTGACTGTACGACAAGCTCAGCTACAATTATATCTTTTAATTTCTTTTTGTTTCCTGTTTTCTGTATGTTGGCCGCAGAGCCAATAGAGACAGACCAATTCAGACCAGCACAGACCAGTTTATGTGGTTCAGAGGGACGAACATGTTCAGACCTCTGAAGATCCTCGTTTCTGCCACATGTCCTCTGGCTCGCTACTGCTCAGGCTTTGTCTCCAGGATGAGGTAAGGTAACTCATAGTAATCTGATTGACTGATTGATTGATTGAGTGATTGATTTTTGGTTGATTGACTGATCGATTAATCCTCTCAGGTATTTGAACCGTCTGAAGGAGGACGATGAAGCCTGTGCTGCGGCGCTGCAGAATGCTCAAATCTTCTTGTTTCACCATCTGTCTCCTCTTCTAAAGCGCACCGAGGCTGGAACCTTCAGAACAGCAGCACTGATGTGCTCAGGTACAGAACCAGGTGGAGAACCTCAGGTACAGAAACACAGAAAGGTAGCTGCAAGCAGAGAGCATTCAGAAGAGAACCAAAGAGAGAACCACAGGTACAGAACCTTGGCACGAGGGAGACAGATACATCTCAGGTAGACAATCCTCAAGAGGAGAAACTCGGGTAAAGTGAAGAATCACTTTTAGAGAACTTCAAGTTCAGAATCAAGGAAAGCTTCGCGTTCCAACACTCCTGATGCTGGTCTGTGTTTTGTGTTCCAGATGTTCAGTCCATCTTGCGGAGACTCGGTTCAGACGGATCCCTCTTGAACGAATCAGTTCTAATCGGCTGCTCTGAACAGAACCAGGCTCAGTTCTGTCTGGACATTGGTAAGAACACGTTAAATCCAGATTGAAAAACCTTGTGAATGCTGCACAGTGAGACCCTGAATGCACCGGCCTGCACGGGCTGTGTTTGATGCTGCAGGAGACCTGGATCAGGCAGCCGTAGAGAAAGTGTGTGAAGGAAACTTTGTGGAGTTGAGAAAAGCTTTCTTTCTTGTGACGGGATCAGAGGCCCCTCTAGTGGCAAAGGTGGGTAACTACAACTGAACTGAGGGTATTGCAGTAAAATCTTCATCTCATTTAATAAGAAGGAAAGAATTAAAGTCTGCACACTGCAGCTCCTATTGAGTGTATTTCCTTAAACAACCTGCATATTACATAATATAAATGATTTGGATTCCTGCGATATTTTTCTCTGAAAAAGCAGTTTCCAATACGAATAAACGTTTGGGCCAGTTTACAGCCTGCCCCTAACAGTAGCTTCAGAGTCCCTTTAGATCCTTCTCTGTGTCCTGCAGAGTCAGGCTTTGCTGCGCTGGCATCAAACCAGCGGCTTCTGCAGTGCCACAGGCCAGCCGACCCACCGAAACCGGGCAGGAAGTCAGAGAGTCTGCAGCAGCAGCGGCATTGTCTACTATCCAAAGGTAACTCGGGTCTAAACCAGATCTGAACCAGCTCCAAACCGGATTCACACCAGACACTAACCACATCTAAAACAGTTCCAGACCAGCTTGTCACCATGTTGTAAGTGGTCTGCATATACTTTCAGTCCCTAACTGGTTTCTAACTGGTTTCTCTGGTCCCTCTCTAGATGTCTCCGGTAGTGATCGTCCTGGTGTCCGATGGGAAACGGTGTTTGTTGGGCCGACAGGCTTCTTTCCCACGGGGGATGTACAGCGCTCTGGCTGGTTTCTGTGACATGGGTCAGCTCAGCCTGTCCTCACACGTACTGGTCAACAGTCCAAGTTGTCGATACGTTTACCTGTCAGCTACCTGGTTCATTGTTTGTATTCCTGTACAGCCAATCTCTTTACTGTCCATCCTCTCTGTCTGTCTGCCTGTCTGTCTCTGTCTGTGGTTGTTTCAGGTGAGACTCTGGAGGAGTCTCTGCGGAGGGAGGTGGCAGAGGAGGTGGGTCTGGAGGTCCTCAGTTTCTCTTACAGCGCCTCGCAGCACTGGCCTTTTCCACACAGCTCCTTCATGCTGGGCTGCCATGCGTCTGTTAGCCCTGCCCACACCCAGGTGGGCACTGACACTATGTAAATTAAGGTGGTTTTACAGGTTATCATTTTAGGTTTTCAAAATAATGTCACAATATATCAGATTTAGATGAAGGTGTAATTTGTGATTTCAAGGGTGGATTAAGGAAGAATTAAAAGCTTTTTTTTGTTTTTGGTTTAAAAGATGGTGGCATTTTAAGGAAACATTAAATTAATTAACTGCAGTAATGACATTTTGTAAGGATTTTTTAAATACGACTCTACAATGTACAAATTAAGCAAACGTTTCAGAACCATGTCGAAATCATGTGATTCAGCAGACAAACTGTAGAGGGCCTAGCATTGAGCCCTGAGGTACCTCACAGCTGCAGACGAACAGGTAGAACCACATGTATTCAGTGATGTTTCCTGTGTTGTCCAGTTAAATGTTGACCACACAGAGCTCGAGGACGCTCGCTGGTTCACTTTGGAGGAAATCACCTCTGCCCTGCAAGTGGAGACTCCTCCCAGGAGAGGCACCCCCCCTGTCCTCTGGCTTCCTCCAGAGCACGCCATCGCCAACCGCCTCATCACAGAGTGGATGCACTGCCAGCAGCACAGTGAAAGAGGAGAGTAACAACACAAGCCCACCTTACAGAAATCATCCAGACTAAGAGTTTACAAAGTCTGTGACCTCAGCCAGGACTGGTGGTCATGTGACTGAAACTCAGAAAGATTTTCTGTATGATTGGCGGTGGGGAAGACATTCAGAGTTTCACACAGAAACCTTGGAATCATCATCAAGCAGAGGTTTGTTTCACATATGGGATCAGGAGAGCTGATGGAGGGAGGTGAGTCAAAGGTAACGAATGAGGTGACAGGGAAGGTGTATCCATGTGTAAAAAAAAAACTCTCCATCTGCCAATGAAGATGATAAGAAGGCTACAGAACAAACAGGCGTCACATTGATGTTCTTGAGATCAAGAATGAATTTTCAACCTCAACCAGACTTTACTGATCAGTTGCTCACTGCGTGCAGCATGTCACTAACATTTCTAGTGTAAAACACAAGAACTACCTCTGACTTTGTGTTATTTTACATTTAACTAAGTCTGTCAAATGAGTTGATCACATCTGAATAAAACATTTTTTTCTGTAAGTCTGCAATGTTTTAGTGCAAAAAAAAAAACTGGAAAGACCCTGAGAGGTCAGGTTTCCAGGCTGTAAGGATGGATTTGTTAGAAATCAGACTGTTAAATCTTTTCTGGTAAGAATTATTCTCAATAGAAAATTTAAAAATATAGGCAAGATTTAATACCAGATATATGGAGTATGCAACTAATAATACAAAAAAAAAAAACTGATTTGTGTTTTTATTTCAATCTGTGAAAAACAAGTTACACTTTACGTTGAAACAAAAGCAATTAGTTACTAATAATAATAATTAAAAAAAAGTTACTTTAAGGCGCTCTGAGACACAGAAACTGCTTCCTGTTTGACCCGGAAGAAAAATAAGGAACACTTCCTGCAATGTTTTCTGCCTTCACTAATTTGTTGTTAGTTTGCAAATGTTTGATTTATTTACCCCTGAAGTGTTACTTTTGAAATTTTATGTTACTTAAACAAAACAGAACTAAAGGAGCTCATCATTTATCGGAGTTGTTGATTTTTTAAAGTGGCTTTTTGTTTGTTTTATGACAAAATGGAACAGCTCGCTAATGTTCCGCACAGCTAGTTAGCATTAGCCGTTAGCCGTAGTTAGCGGCTGTGTTCAGTAGGAGTTGCGGCGGCTGCTAGCGGGCAGGATGAGCTCCTCCGTGGCTCTGCACACTCAGCTGGCCGCCGTCATGGAGTCTCTGGTCCACGCTGCGGTAGCGGAGCTGAAGAAGTTGGTGGAGAACGGCCTGGACGCCCGGACCGGCTGCTCCGAGAGCGGCGTCGGAGAGGAGCCACCTGTGCCGGACAAACTGCAGGCCGACAGCCGGGAGAAGTTGGTGAGAGGAGGGCTACTCGACCTGGGGTCCATGGGTGATAATTAATAAATTCTAAAAGTGTATCATGCGTATCAACTGACATACTTTTTGTCAATGTCGTGTCTGTCATCATATACAAATCCTTACAGTGTTTTATAGGCAGGAATAATAGTTTTGAGTTTTATGGCACAAACAGTCTCTGCATCTTTGGACTCGGGATTCGTAATGTTTTGTATTTCTAATGCCTGATATCCTCTTAATGATTGTTCTGTAATCATGTGAAAACATTCTGTGTGCTGTTTCAACGAGGATCAAATGTAAATAATCGGTTTTGACTGTTTTTATCCTGATGAAGAATGTCCTCGCTCTGACTCACAGTCCCTGAAAAAAACACTTTGTTGAGAATTAATGTCACTATGCCTCATGTTTCTGTCAAGATTGTCCAATGATGGCGGCTGTCTGTTTGACCTCTGACCTCTTGTGTCAGGTGCTGTTTGCCTCCATCATGGAGACTTTGGGGAACGAGGCTCTGGGGAAGATCGTAAACATTGTGGATGAAGCCAAACTGCTGGTGGAGCTGGAGTCCAGGAGGGGCATCAAAAGACCGCAGACCAGCGTCCTCAAAGTCCTCAACAAAGCCTGTGTGGGTATGTACACAGGCCCCGCGTAGGGCTGCGCAAATTATCATGGAAAAAACATCAAGATCTTGATTCGCACACACATACAATGTAATCTCTAGATGATGGCGATTCACTTGCTGGTATTTCCCTGTGGGTTGAGATCACGCTGCATTCACATGTTCACTTATTTACTTTATCACAGGTTATGCCTGTTGAAAGCCCGGTGAAGACAGCACTTTGTTTTTTTCAGACTTTTGAGCATTCAATTTTTTCTGTCAAAAAAATGAGAATCATGTGAGAGAACCATGATTGCAATTCTCAGGGAGAAAAATTGTGATTCACCCCCCCCCCCACACACACACACACACACACACACACACACACACACACACCCACACACACCTGTCAAACATCAATCACACAGTGATGTCATACTGATGAGAAGTGTTCTTTGTCCATCACAGAGGTCGAACACTCGTATGGAGTCCGACTCCAGAGCTCTGACACCCACAAATCCACTCAGGTAAGACCCTCATCACCTGTTCATCAGTGCTGCGTTCACTGAGCTTATTGTGACGTCAGTATGTTGTGTTTCCACAGACCAAACCAGAGGAACCAGAGGCAAATGAAAATCCGTTTGTCCTGGCGGTCACCGTGAAAGACGAACATGGAGACATCGACCTGGCAGCCATCGCTGAGAGTGAGAACCTGATCAATATCAGATTAATATCTGTTCCGTCAGATCAATATCTTTTATTTCAACACTTTCTCTGTCTTTCACATTAAAAGCTTTTGGTAGCTCTTGAAACAATCTTTTTACTTCCCTAAAAGCCTTTTATTTTTACACATTGACAGGTAGTAGTGTTTCACTAACGGCCGAAAAAAAAAAAACACCTAGAAGTTTTTTTCAAAGCCTTCAATTTAATTACATTTTCTTCTCCAGGAGCTCGAGTTGAAGCTGCTCAGCCGGTGACCTCTGACCTCCAGCAGAAAGTTTCCAGCACGGAGGAGTTTGTCCACATCAAGTGGAAAGACTTCATGTGCAAATTGTGCAATAAATCCTTCACATCTCAGAGCAGCCTGACGTCTCATTACCGCCTCCACTCGGACGAGAAGCTGTTCTCCTGCAGGGTCTGCGGCCGTGCTTTCCGTCAGAGGCAGAGTCTGCATAGTCACATGAGGACGCACACTGGCGAGCGGCCATATGAGTGTTCGCAGTGCGGCAAGCGTTTCTCCAAGCAGACACAGCTCAAGACCCACTCTGTCATTCACACCGGAGAGAAGCCGTTTGGCTGTGAGGTGTGCGGCCGCCGCTTCAATGTGCTGCAGAATCTGCATCGCCACGCACGCACTCACACAGGTGAGAAGTTCTTTGTCTGTGGCGTCTGTGGGAAAGGCTTCACACGTGCCATCACACTAAAAACCCACGAGCTCATTCACACTGGACAGAAACCCTTTAAGTGTGACCAGTGCCCCAAAACCTTCCGCCATGCTGCCAACTTCAAGAATCACCAGAGGATCCACAGCGGCGAGCGGCCGTTCGTCTGTGACCTCTGCGGGAAGAGCTTCCACCAGTCAGTAAACCTGAAGATCCATCGGAGGATTCACACTGGCGAGCGTCCGTTCAGCTGCGAGGAGTGCGGCAAGACGTTCAGCCAGCAGAGCAGCTTGATCTCACACGGCCGCACACACTCAACAGAGCGGCCGTTCGCCTGCAGCTCCTGCGACAAGAAGTTCAACAACGCCAACAGCCTGAAGCTGCACCTGCGCATTCACACCGGAGAGAAGCCATACAGCTGCGAGGTGTGCGGCAAGTCGTTCAGCCAGGGCAGCCACCTGAGGACACACAAGAGACACGTCCATGCCGGCGGCAAGCAGTACATCTGTGACAAGTGCGGGAAGAGATACTCGGACCAACGCAACCTGAAGCTGCACAAGTGTGGCTATGCTTGAATGTGACCACAGAGCCGCGAATCCAGTCTGATTTGATCAGTGTTTGGGATAAAGTTTACTTTTTTTGGAATCAGAAACATTTTGAGAAGAATTAAAAACTTGAATAATATTAATTGTTTTGGTAAAGATGCAATACTTGAAATGTGGAAAGAAACAGGAGGCAGACCTGTTTTAACCAATCAGTGCTAACACAGTTTGACAGTGGGTGCATTTGTTTTGGGTATTCGGGACAGGGTGTGATGTAGTGGCTAAGCTAATGTTAGCTGTAACTTAGCATGAGATTTTTGCGTGCGATGAGACCAAACAGTTGCAGGGAAAGTTGCAGTGGTGTAAACTGGTCCGTCTCAGCTCGACTCAAGCCGGCTGACGGTGTCGTCTGCAGCTCAGCTTGTCAGATCAACAGAGGCCAGTTTTAGAACGTAAGGCACGTCACTTGTTTCAACAGCCAGTCAGCTCATAGCAACGTCACCTGTCGCTAAGAAGCACAGCGTAGAGCAGCCAATAGGAACTGCACACTGTGCTTGGCTGAAAGTCCCATCAGGGTCTGAATACAGAACCAAGGAGAGGAGCAGAAGTCTAGATTTCTTTCAGACCTTGAATTACAGTCCAAAAGTATTAACGCCGCCACTCCTCTTTTCCTCTGTTTCATCAGGTTGGGGGCGGGGTTATTTTGCCTCTCTCAGGCTGTTTATGCTCTCTATTAAGGCAGTACACTCCACCTTCACCGCTCTCCGCCTGTCACGTCACCCGGTGTCTCAAAAAGAATGCACTCCGTCTCCAGGCTTTGTACTGTCAGTTTAAACACTTTAGTACCCATGAATCTCAGGATCTGTTGCCAGGGAGACGATGCCATCAAAAACTCTTCCAGATTTGCATCATTTTTTAAAATATTTAAAATTTCTGAATTTCTCCTGTGAGCTCCAAAATGATAAACCTTTAATTTCAACTCTCTGATTTGATGCTCTTACAGCAAAGCCCTCTGGGAGTCGTAGTTGACTCTCTCCTGAGATTGTTGAGGACTCAGTCTGTGACCTTTAACCTTTACAGCAAAGCTTTTTCTGATGTGTTCAGATGTTTCATAATGTGGAACGAATAGTATTACAATGGTAGACCCGCCCACTGAAATACAGCATCCTGGTTGGTTAAAACGTGAATTTAAATTCTGTTAATTATGTTCTGGAAATTGACTGTTAATTTAAACACTAGTCCGTATCTGGGATTATGCGCTGCGACTACATGCAGACTTTTTTCTCCTCAATGGATTTACTAACCAATCTGAAATTGCACATGAGCAATCAGAATTGCGCGTGAGCAGAGACTGATGAAGCCCTGTATCTCATTGACCCTCTGCCCATGGCATGTTTGCGTTGAGAGGAAACATTTGTCCAACGTAGCAAAATGACACACAGCGTTTCCAGATATGTGACAAACTTCAGCTCTGCGTAAACTTCTGTTGCTGCAGAAGAGTTTACCATGATCTCACAGTACCCGTTCAAAACGATCCTGATCGGAGCGGGCTGATTGTTTGGACCACAGTGTCGCCGCTTGCAGTGGGTTTTTTGAAAGAATCAAAACAGCGTTGCACAGCTCAATGACGTGCAGACCTACAGAGCGGAACAGTAAACAGTACAGATCAATCCCACCTCCGATCACAGTGCGGGTTGCAACGGCAGAGTGGTGCACTGTCCGTGTTGTCACTCATGGACTCCACGGGCAGAAGAAGAAGCAAATCAACGTTCACTATTTTTATGCAAAACGGGCTCTGAGTCAAACAACTTCGTCAGTCTCTGCGTATGGCAAGTCTCTGTGATGTGCAGCTTTGGGCAACCTGATGAGGAGAAAAATTGATTCAGACAGACTTTACTTCATTCTATAGTAAGAAGTAAAATATGCACATAGTTCCTTTTATAAGTTCATGGATGATGGTTTTCGTTTGTTTTCAAAATAAATAAAAAATACAAACTTGCAGAAACGCTGTTGTGACTTCCTTCAGCTCATTTCCAGACAAACGGCTGCTCTCCTCTGTCCCGGCCACTACGGGGTGCCAAATGTAAAAACATGATTACAGTTTTCAAACTGATATATTTTCAACATTTAGCTCATTTTTCAACACATTTAAGACGTAAATTGTGAAAAATTGTCGCTCTTTACTTCATGTTGAACTGGTCTGCAACATAAGACAACTGCTCAAGTGCAAAGTATTCATCAGTGCAAGGTCACTGATGAATACAGAGAAAGTCGGAAAAGTTGTTGGAACTGGAGCACTGCTGGTTAAAAACAAGTACTTCATGGAGCAATGCTGTGGCTCACTGAATCTAAAATAGTCCCCCCCCCCCCCCCCC
>JAPQLA010000014.1:3778790-3789808 GCA_029822935.1 Naso vlamingii
ACTATGACCATGCCATAATTAAATAAAGGCTTTTTATTGGAGAAGAGAGTGCCTTGGAAATTTTTCCTTTTTCCTATGTATCTTTGATCCCTCTCCAAAGAGCACCTCTTCCTACAAGAAGTCCACGAAGTGCTCCCTTTGTTGAACATTTAATGAGGAAGGAAATGTTTTAAAAGCCTTTATTGTAGTGGCTAAATCACTAAATTATCTCTTAATGATTTAGCCACTTTAATAAAGAAAACTTTGTAAAGCCATTATAAAAAAGAAAACTTGTGTTGAAGTTTTTCCCCTGCCATCCAAGAGCACCCAGCACTTCATTTCATCTACTTTGACCACATTGAGTAACCTGTCATCCCTGCTTTTATCCTCAGAGAAGAATTTGTAATGTAAAGCAAGATAAATGTTGTCCTCTCCAGAGATTCTCGACTCAAATCAACCACAAAGAGAAACAAGCAGCGTGTGAAGGACAGTAGGGGTCAGCACTTCACCACAGAAGAAGAGTGTCACTGATTTCTCAGCAGCACAGACAAACAAAACCGCAGCCTTTCACTGGAAAACACTGTTTACTTCACGTCACTGCCAGAACAAAGAACGGATGCTGAGCCTGTTGGACAGAAGAACATCTGGACTGAGCGTCCTTGTCACGCAGCTGGAAAGTTTCATTCTCAGCTGTCGTTTGTCCCAACAAAGAGCTCATTAACAGGCCTTAAACATACACAAAGACAGTCTCTCTCTCACACACACACACACACACAAACCCTGAAAGGCATCCTGAAGTTGAGCTGCTTTGGTTTTACATTGAGAAACTGCCTGTTTTTGATCTTGCTGATAGGTTTCTATTTCTTCATCTAAGACTGACTTCTCCTCCAAGACACGGCAAGTCCTTATAAGGGCATGATGGGTGGAGTCTAAGCAGAGTCTAAGAGTGCAGCCTTTGGTGGGTGGGGTTGAGTGATGTCAGGCTGTAGAAGGAGGGTCTGAGTTCATATAACAGCAGCTGAGATGATGAAACTGCTTTTGAATTCAGACTGAAGACTTCACTGAACTGATGGCAGGATGCTGCTGCAGCCGCTCTGGACCTTCCTCCTGGGACACTCCTCCCTCCTGCAGTCACCTCTCTTCCCCGTCCTCTTCTCTCTCTCTGTCTACCTGTCCTTCTGCCTGCCCTTCCTGCTCCTGGACGTGCTGTCCTCCAGGTGGGCCCCGGTACGTAGGTTCAAGCTGCAGCCTCAGACATCTTTCAGCTGGGCCTCCACGTGGAGCTGCGTGGCTCTGACGCTCTACAATCACCTGGTCTTCATCCTGCCGCTGACAGTGATGCACTGGTACCTGAGGCCCATCTACCTTCCTGAGGAGGCCCCACCCCTGCCTCGCCTGCTGGCTCAGGTCTTCGTCTTCCTGCTACTCTTCGACTTCCAGAGTTTCATCTGGCACCTGGTGCATCACAAGGTGCCCTGGCTCTACCGTAACTTCCACAAGGTTTGTACATGAGCTCCAGCTTTGTTTGAATCACCTGAACGCCCAAGAGTGCTTCTTAAGAAGTAATGATGGGAATTTTTTAATGACGTTCTTACCGTCATCATGCAGCAGATAGAACATATACTTATCATGCTGACTAAAGAGTCTTTCATGACCATAAAGAAGGAAAAGCAACAGTTTGAGTGTGACGAATAAATAATCCGTCCAGTAATTTATTGTCTCTACATTTTTCTCTGTTATTTTTCTTGTATCTGAAACAAAATTAAGATGTTTCTGCTCCATCTTCATGCTTCTTCTTCTCCTCCTGAAGGTGCACCACACCTTTACCTCTACCTCCGCCCTCACCACCGAGTACTCTGGAGCTTGGGAGACTCTCAGCCTGGGCTTCTTCGCCGCTGCCAACCCCCTCCTGCTGGGCTGCCACCCACTCACCGAGCTGGCCTTCTTCCTGCTCAACATCTGGCTGTCGGTGGAGGACCACTGTGGCTACGACCTGCCTTGGGCCACCCACCGCCTGGTGCCATTCGGGCTGTATGGTGGGGCACGTCATCATGATCTGCACCACCTCAAGTCCAAGTACAACTACGCCCCCTACTTCACCCACTGGGACCTGCTGGCCGGGACGCTGTGCACGCATACAGACTGAACTACTGATGGACACGTTTCTGAAACGATCTGAAAACATTTCTGACTGGAACGAGAAGTTTCTGAACCCATCAGTCCCTCAACTGGCTGAAAGGCTTCTACACTGAAGGAGAGGTTTTCAAACTGACCAAGTGTTTCCAAAGTGAAGAAGAGCTAACTGTACACGTCCTGAACTGGGAGAGATATTTCTGAACCAGTTGAAGAGTGTTTGAACACAACAGAAGGTTTTCAAACTGAACCAGAGGTTTCTGAAACGAACACAAACACTTCTTATATGTTGGCATGTTAAGTTTTTGCCAACCACGAGTGCATTAAAATACCACGTTTCTTTTCGTTTCAGCTTTATGTTGACACGTTGGTGAAGGTGTCCTTCAGTCAGGGCACAAAAACCTCCTGGCTCAAAGAAAAGCTGTGCCTACATATGTATTTGACTGAGCGACGTCACTGTGCTGCAGAAACGTTGATGTGATGACACCTGTTTGGTTTGCAGCTCAAATAAAGTTTGTGAAGTTTCCTGAAGGTCTGAACACATTTTTGTTTTTCGCTGCTGAGCTGCTCACAAATCGTCACCTCATGTCGTCTTTTACATTAAAAGACTGAGGAACCAAAGTGAAGATATTTACACTCTGTATTCATAGCTAAGTATTTATTAATGTATTTAATGTTAACTTCAAACTGACCAATATGACTGTTAATCTGTTCAGACCTGAAGCATTTTTCCTTTGTTGGAACAGAGATTCTTCCGGCAGCAGACTGCTGCGCTATTGTTTATACTTCTTTTTTTTGCATTATGCTGGGCATTAATGTAGTCTGAATTATGTTTATGTGCTGCTGTGCTGCACTAACACAACATGTTAAGAGGCATTAAAAAGAATCGTTAAGGCACCAGACAAAAATGTTCATATTGAACAGTTCAGTAAATGTTGACGGCTGCGGTTTTTAAAGCGTGCAGCTTAAGTCGTCTTATAGAGATCTAAGGAGGTCGAGGAAGAGATTTATTTCAGATGGACCAGAGGAAGTGAACAGGTTCAGAATGTGAAAACTGCAAATCAGCTAGTAAATGTTTGAGTGTTTGTGTTGCAGTGAAGGTGCACAGAAACTGTAAGTGTGAACGATGACTGAATAGAATGTAAAAACAGGTTTTTATCATTGAAAATAAAATTCATCAACAACAGAAAAAATCAGTTGTTTCTCATTTTGTTCCATTTTTCTCTCGAAGTTTTGCTGTTTTCAAAAAGTTGCTTTGCTTCATGTTTCTGCTTAAACCTTGATATTTCTGATTAAAACATAAACAAGTCAGACAAATAAAAAAAGTTTATTCTGGAGCATTTCTAGGAGGTCAAGGAAGTCTCACTTTGTCTCAGATTGTTTCAGTTTGTCTTAGGAAAATGGCCACAATCTGCTCCCTCTGTCTACACATCAGCGCTGCAAACAAGTTTCTGAACGTCTTCATCATGGCCAGAGTTTCCCCAAAGATCCGTTTCCAGAGAGCCGAAACCGACAAGCACAAAGGAAAAGCTCTGTGTTCATGAACAGTCATCATGTTTGACCTGAGTGACCTGAATCAGAGAATTTCCTGGTGTATATAAAAGGCCTCGCCCACTAATTTATCTTTATACACTGCTGATAGAGTGTGTGTATTGTGTTCATTGACTCATGCTGCCGCACACACACACACACACACTGCTGTCAAAATTCTTTTCAACAGTCTGCACCCTGGGTGGTAAACAAGAATTGTGATTTATAAGACTTCCTGCACGAAAGATTCCCCTGCATGACTCCCTGCGGTGATTCATTCATGTCAAAGAAAAAGGTCATTGCATGAAATAAGGGTGGCGTTTTATGTACCGATTTTGATGAGATCAGTTCAGCCAGTCAGGGAGAAGAAGACAGATGTTTGATTCTTCCATCTGGTTTTTCTAACATGAGTATTCATGTTGGTGTATTTTCATTATAGTCACTGTAACTGTGAGTTAGTATTTCACCCCATCACCCTCTGACACGTGCTAAAGCAGAAATTAATGCTTCTGTAAAGTACAAGTGCCTCAAAATTAAATTTGAATGCAGTATTTAGAGTAAATGTACTGTGTAGGTCGCTGCATGCAGCAACAGGCCAGATGGTAAAACTGATAACAGAACTGTGAGCAAACTCTGGAATCTTTAAGGACAGAATCCAGACTCATAGGAGAAGTATGTTCTCCCTGTGACTCATCAGTTACTTATTTGCAGGAAGCTGACATCAGACAGGAAGTGAAGGGGAATCCCGGCAGCAGTCTGCTGGAGTTGAAAAGAGGAATTTCCCAGAAAAAGGGAAACATGCTGCGGGATCAAAGTATAAAACAATCAAATGGATGAAACTGAGAGGAGAAATCCTCAGGAAGGACGTGAGTCAGATGCTGGAAAAACCTTGGCAGAAAATCCTGCTGATAATAACAGAGATCCGTCTCGTCTCATGGAGAAACTTCATGCTCTCTGCCAGTCTCTTATTTATATCGTATGCAAATAAAACCTAATGTATGATTTCCTCCAGATGCACAAACTCTGTAATCTGCATAAATTTACACTGTAAATTCTAACTAGTTGAGTTTACTTCTAAAAAAAAAAAAAAATCACACTTAGTTCATCTGGGCTGCTCTGCCAAAACACGCAGGCACAATATGAATTTTGGAATACGTTACACTAAACATAATGTTAGGGAACTTGCGCAGACAACCCTGATCAAGTTAATAAATCTAAGGAACAGTTTACACGGTGCAAGTTTTTGCATCAAACAAAACACTTTAGTTGCGGTTCAGCCTTACATGACAACAGTGTTTGTAACAGCAACCGTCTTTCCGGCTGTGTAAGCCGACAAGCGGGGTGCCAGTGACGGTGACGACGCTAATGCTAATGCTAGTGCAAGTCAATGCATTCCACTCTAGCAACGACCAAACTCTGATTGAACAGTCCACAGTGCACAGACAGCAGGTCAAACATGACGTCAGTCTTTAAGTGTTCGTAGAATCATTTTAAAAGTCAAACTACGGCTGAATTTCTTTCATTTACGGCTGCTTTGGGCTCAGCGAGAGGACCTTAACACCATCACATATCTCATTGGTTGCGCCTTGAAAGGTCAGCGGCAAACTAGGTCAAAGTTCAATTTATTTATTTTTCCCTTTAAATAAACTTTATTAATGGAAATAACATACAGAACAGTTGTTGGGGAAATAACAACAACACAATACAAATGTTGTCAGTGTAAATAAAAGTAAAAGGATCTTTCAGACCAAAAAAAGGACAAAACAGAACAAAAAAAGAGGGGCTAATAATGAAATACTGTAAGGCAAAACCTAAACAGGAAATAACATTAAGGAGCAGCATTCAAGAAGGTATATCAAAACAACTGGCTAGATGTATCGCTATACATTTTTCTTGCAGTTTTACTAGATTTACCCTTTTTTAGTGAGGAGAAAAATAATTTAAAGTCATTTAAAAACCATAAAAAGGAAAGCTTAGAATTACTCCTCTTACTGTGATGGATATGATATTTACCCATAAGAACAATCATGTAAACCATGTCAGATATAGATGAACCCAAAGTATTGATATAAAAAAGAATGTGATAATCTTTAGTGGCAGTCAGTGATGTAAATCAGACCAGAAACCTTCTGACACGGGGCAAGAGAAAAACACACGGTCCAAAGTCTCCTCAGAAAAATACACAACACAAAATACACAAGGATCTACTTCAGATTTGAACCTTTTTCTGAGAAAGTCAGCAACTGGATAAATTTTATAAATAATTTTGAAGTGAGTCTCTTTGACTTTGGGGGAAATGGGCCACTTAATAAATTTGAAATATGATTTGTCCATCCACAAGGTTTTCATATATGGTACTTGTACACATAATCCTCTGTTATAATTGGAAATACTTCAGATTTCAAAACTTGATTAATAAATTTGTTATTGCACTTACTCTCATACAAATCACAATTATTAATTACTAGATTTGGTAAGGTTGGTATAGGTCTTATTCTCGAATACAACATAGTATTTCACATCATCTGTATTAATGGTAGTGGTATAGCTTCAGAGACCTTGTGATATTCTCTATGAGTGCAGTTTACATTCTATTTATTCAAAAAGGCTGTATATTCCAAAAAGTTACCATTATCATCCAATATATCATTCACAAACACAATGCCTTTTTCATACCAATCCCTCTTAAATAATGATTTTCTATTAATTGTAATCACCCTGTTATTCCACAGAGTGGATCCATGGGGAGAGAAGTTTGTTTGTGAAAGTTTGATCATTTAATAGGAATCATAGTTACCTCGAAATCCCACTGTAAAAAGAACTCAAGCCCTCCTAGTTTCTTAAAAAGAGATCTAGGTATGTGAAACCATGTTGAATCTGGCTGTGACATGTATGTTTTCAACCAGTTCATCTTTAACGTCCCAAACACTGATTCAAAGTAAAGCTCAAGCTTGTACTTTGATTACAGTTGATTTTTTCTCCACTGTATAATTAGCATCGCAAGTGCAAGAGCCTCCTTAGGAGATAAACTTAAAGACATGCAAACTCTTTTTTCTTCCCTCCCTTTTCTTCTACTTTCCGCGGTGACAGCCAGCGTGGCTGTTGCCTAGCAACAGTGACTGGCTCCGAGACTTTGCTGAGCCTGCTCTCTGCGCCCGACCTGGCGCAAAGTTGTCATCATGTGAGGGCCACGGAGTGTAAACGCGGATTCACTTTGGGGACACAAAGGAAGACTTCTCTGTTGGTAGTGGGGCCGCTCCTGTGTGATCACGGCTTAAATATTAATAAGATCAGCTCAAGAGAAAAAAATGACCCCCCCCCCCTTCATGACACCCAAAATCCCCGGGACACGAGAGGGACAAGCTGCCCCATTCTTCACCAAGTTATATAATTCCCTCAAACAGCTTGTTTTTCACGACCAGCAGCTCCCCAAAGAATCCCTCCCAGAGGAGCAGTTTGGTTATGCTGATGGCTTCATATGAAACTTTTGGGGGTTGGGTAAAATAAAGTATAAAATCTGGTAGAGCAGGAAGTTAATAAGATGAAGAAATAAATTTTATGCCGATAGGACGTTCTGAGAAGGAGTTATCAAGCCATAAAGATGCCCTCCCATGATGCAGCGCTGTTCCAGACATGTCTTGTAATACAAACTCAGATGAATAAAATTCATTTAACTACATGAAATAATTTTGTAGGCAAAAAGTGAAGACTATTAAATGATAACAAATTAAATCAAAGGACCAACACAAATCAAGTTTTCATGAACAGTGTGACGACAAACAGGTCGAGCACTGAGAACGTGACAGGCCTCTTTAAATATCTTCCAACAGGACAGCTGTCGTGGCAGCAGTTTGGATTTTGTTTCCCATCAGCCCTGAAGTTTCTCCTCTGCCATCACGTCAGTTGACTGAGAGACGTTATAATGATTAGAATCTGTTTCTTGGAGGATTTTCCTCGATCGTCTGTAACTGTTGCTGTTTATGTTTGTTTTCCTCTTTTTACCTCTCTGGCAGCTTGCTGGTGGTTGTTTGCTTTCTGTCCTTGTTCTGGATCTCACAGCTTTGAATAAATGTTTGAAGTAAACAGGTGAAGTCGACCTGTGGGCTTGAGGTCGGTCACAGTAATTGCACTGAGTCTTTCAGAGTCGATCATCACGTCCACGCAACGTTTCAGCCCTGCAGAGCGTGAGAACTGATCATGGACCTGCAGGAACACGCCTCCACCTACACACACGGCCCTGATTTCTGGAATAATTTTATTCAGTCTTGCACAGACTGACGTGGGTCACATGTCGAGGCAGGACGATGACGATGAAGATGATAAGGGGTTGTTTCTTCAGGCAGAGTGGAACTTAAGAAACTTTATCCTCCTGACTTGGTTTACACAAGTAGCAGCAGGCACTACATTTTTTAACAAAAGTCTAAATCTTACTGGTTATATAATCAGACTCACCAAGGATTTGCTCACATAAAAGTTCTGAATCCTTCAGCATGACATGAGGAAGAAAAAAAAAACCTACATAGAAAACATGATGAAAACTGCAGCTACCTCCTGGCGATTATAATTGCGGTGGGTCAAGAAGAAGACCTGGGGTCATTTTTGTGGTTGTGTAAACGATAGAAATCTTTTTTTTTTTTTTTATGGTTAACATTTGTGCCAAATTCGAAGAAACTCCATCATGCCGTTCTTGGGATAATGCATTCACAATACACAAGGTCACAGTGACCTTGACATGTGACCTCCAAAATCAAATCAGTTCATCCTTGAGTCTGAATCTGTCCTTCATCCGTCCTATGATGTTCCCATCTTTGTGCCGTGTTGAGGAACGTTATGTTTTGTCGCTTAACTCGCTACAAAAAAATGTAATCATGGCCGACTCAAAGTGACACGAGGCTCACCTGCAGTTTCGGGCTCTATTCAAACCAAATCAGGTGATCCAGTGAAAATGCAGGTTTCCCATTCCTTTGAGTGAAGCCTGTTGGTTTTGGCTGCGTCAGTCCGAGCTGCAGCGAGTGTGTAAATCCCAGAGGGACACTGGGGACATGTCCCCCCCTTCCAGATAGAGTCCCCCCAAGTAATATGGTTTTAAAATCTAACTTTATTATATCATATGATTTTAAATATCAGAATAATTTGCACTGAAAGCACTTGTGATGTGGTGATTAAAAAAAAAGAACTTCAGACAGATGAAGGTTCATATTAAAGGAGCGATTTGGACACTGTAGGCTAACGTGAGGAGCTAACTCGCTTTTCAATACACACATAAACGCTAGGGTTAGCCAGTTTTCCTACTTTACTATTAAATAATGGTAGCTAGCTAAAGCTAACATTTGCCTTAAATGACATCAGCTAACTGGTGTTCGTGTTGTGCATCTAATGTAATGCTATTGACTGAAGGACACTGAGGGGAAACACAGTAAGACAAGCTGTGAAGGAAAGGAAAGGAGGAAGAACAGCAGAGAGGCTGATGGAGGATGAGTGCCACAGCGCAGCAACACACATCCAAGAAGAATATCTGTTCGTGCTTTGTAGAAACAGCCTCCACATAATTAACACTTTCCTCCACGGTGACCCCCCAACTGAAATCAGATTTTCGCCCCTGAGCTGTGGCAAAAAAAAAAAGTTGCAGCGTTTAAGCAGACCACCTGATTTGGTCTGAATACAGCCTCAGGAAACATTAACGTCCATATGTGTCTGAGCTGCTCTGTGTTTATTTTAGTATAGTTGTTGTTATTTTTACATGTGCTGAGATGGGTGTGTGAGTTCAGTTCAGTTTATTTAATTATGGACAATGCATATTCATAAACATTAAAATGTAAATACACCACAACACAGAAGTGGTGGAACAGACAGAGAAGAATGATAAAAAAGACACAGTAAGGCTATAAAACAGGAAAGGGGACATAAATATAAAAACATATAACACGTTGTTTATGACAAATGAGGTAAAACAGAGATAGTTACACTTTATTAAACAGGTCAGTCGATAAAAACCAGAGCGTGTGAAGTCGAGTCACATTGGAGGTACCTCAGAACTGCAGTGACTGACTGTAGTTACATACTTGGTTTTCATATCTGTGAGCAAACGATGAGACAACCTGAAGGAACAGTTTGTACTCAAAGGATGAAGTTTCCCATGAAAGCTGGAGGACACACACACACACACACACACACACACACACACACACTGAGGGCTGTTGTGACACACTGAGCTCTTAAACAATTTCCTCACATCAGTGAACTCTTGTTCAACATGAGTGATGATGAACAGACGCCTGCATTCTTGAGTCTTCATCACCTGCAGGTAGCAGCAGGTCGACACAGGTGACCTGCACCGAAGCCAGTGCATCTCTCAGATCACTCCCATCAGCCAGAGTGCATTCTGGGTTGAACAGCCATGTTGCAGTCTTTCTGTGTCCCAAGGATTTTGTTTTGGCTTCTGTCCTTTTGTCTCGGGTTTAATGCACTGTTTGACGATGAAAACGTCTCTCATGGATGAAAAAGATCTGCAGGTGTGGAGGTTGACATTTTTTCAACTATACCCACACAAATCAGGCATTGTATGTCCTCCGCCTGTCCACCTGTCCTCCATCTGACAACCTGTCCTCCATCTGTCCTCCACCTGACCTCAATGTCCTCTCTCACATTGTGAGATCAGTCCATTAGGAAACACACTTTATTGTCTGTGTCGTTTTATAAAAGAGGGAAGAAGTAGTCGTAGCGAGATCAATAGTGTGTGTGTGTGTGTGTGTGTGTGTGTGTGTGTGTGTGTGATTTTCCACAGTGTCTGACTGGCCAGCTGTTATGTTTTCTAGGAAATTTCTGAAGAGCACAGAATTATTTTTCATTATTATCTGATGTTTTAATGTGAAGGAAGAGACACACAAACATTGTAAAGCTTATTTCTGTCACTGCTGCACTGAGCTGAAATAAAACTTCTTGTGTTCACAAACTCAATCTGACTTTAATGAGAAAAATCAAAGTGGTTTTAGCTGAAAAATGATTCAGTAGCTTCCTGTTGCCACCTGCGGGCCCCTGAGAGTAACTACCACTGAACAACTGCAGGAGTATTTAGTGATGTGTATTAACATAGTTTCTCCTGCAGAGGGAGCTACAGGCTAATATATGAGGAGGTGAAGGAGCAGAAGAAAGTGCATGGCTGAAAGTTGGTTGAGAGTACACCTGTTCACCACCAGGTGGCAGCACAAGTAGATGCTGCAGGTTTCTTCTCTCTTTGGTCATAAAGTCTTTCATTCAAGTTTGAATCTGAACTACAGACTATACGAAGAAGAGAAGGAGGTGTGTGTGTGTGTGTGTAAAAAGGTGGACTAGTGAGTGTCTGTGTACTGTATTTATGTACTAAGCTTTATTTGAAC
>JAPQLA010000014.1:3789908-3802234 GCA_029822935.1 Naso vlamingii
GTGTGTGTGTGTGTGTGTAAAAAGGTGGACTAGTGAGTGTCTGTGTACTGTATTTATGTACTAAGCTTTATTTGAACATCAGATACTGTATTTGTCCAAAGCTCATTTCCTCTACGGCAGTGAAGGCTTTCTAATCTAATCTAATGTCAATATAATCTAAATGTGATCTAATCTGATCCGATCTAATCAGTTCTGACGTGTAAACGTGAAGATCATAAAGTCATTCAAATCAGCCCCACCTTATCAGCTGCAACTCATTATTACACTCATTATGATCTATTTATTCAGAAATGTTTATTCATACTTTAAGTATATTTTTATTCAAATACTTCTGTAGTTTTATTAATTTTGAATGCAGGACTTTTACCTGTAACAGAGTTTTTCTACACTGGTTTTCCTTCTGGTCCTGAAGGCAAAGATCTGAGTAATTCTTCCAACACTCGTCTGCTGCTGCCATAAACAGAAAAAAGCAGAACACACACACACATACACACACACACACACATTCCTGAGCTGGTTGTGAGCGGCTCGCTGTGTGTTGATGTTAGTCGTCCAATCAGAAACAGTTTCAGACGTCTCTGTAATGAGTCCAGCTGTTTTCCCATTTTCGGGCAAAGTCCAGGCAGGGCGTGTGTGTGTGTGTGTGTGTGTGTGTGTACGTGTGTGCGTGTGTGTGTGTGTGTTGCATGAATGGAGGTGAAGCAGGTGGAGTTGACGTTACTCGCATACTGAAGGAAACTGAGTGAAACATGTCCAACAACAAACACACACATTTCCTTGACTTTGTGTATTTTGATTGAAATTATTCCAATAGTGATAAAATGTTGATTAAATATTAAAACTTAGACAACTGTGGTGAGAATGAAGAAGGCTGTTGTGAAGAACGTATTTAAGGGAACAGTCACACATGTGCTAACACCAGGTGTTTAGCTTAGCTTAGCTTAGCTTAACCTAGCACAAAGCAGCCTGGAAACCTTTGACACAAAGGAATAGAATATTTAATCGCACTGACTGTTGAAGTGTTCAACTCTCACACACGTGTGTTTTCCAAATTTTCCAGCTTCTCTCTCGTCGTTGCTAACAGACTGTCTTTGGGCTTTGTGAAGTTTTCTGCGTGCCCGGCCAGTCGATGTTTGAAGCGTGTTTGTGCAGCGCTAACCTCTACAACCCAGCTGCACTCTCACGCTAACCTGTCTTTACCTGCACAGAGCCGATGATCATGTTCACGTTGAGCGCGTGCACACAGAGGAGCTGCTCACAGACGGGTCCACTGCACACAACATCTGTGGTGCTTCTTTTAAAACTACTGCGTCTCACAGGATTGAGTCGGGCCAGACCGACGCATCGGTTGGCTGATGTTATCTGCCCATATTGGGCCGTCGCAGATATATCGGTGTCGGCATATAGTTCACCAATATGCGCCAATATTAAAATGTTTTTAACCCTAGAAAAAATGCTTGGACAAGTGATTTAAAATGGTGTAATTACGTAATTTCTGACTCCTTATTTAGTAACTAATAAGTGATAGGGTTTATTGTTCAGTGCACTTCAGTTTGTTCAAATGTAAGATATTCTGCCTCCATTACGTCTTTGTCACAAGTATCTGAAAACCACATTCAGGTTATATTATAAATGTACAAAATCAGCAAATCTATTTTGGATATCGGAATTTTCTTACTCCCATTTATTGGTTTAAGGCCCCAAAACTCCCACATCGGTCGGGCCCAAGTATTGAGTAGTGTAGCGAGTGTTTCATGAGGCTGAATCCAGGATCGGCCTCAGTCCATTTTTCAGGATTAACAGGACAGGATTCGAGATTTTGGTTCCAGCTGCTCGTAAATTGGGACTGTCCTTGATTTGTTGATGTCTTGTTGTCCTGCTCACCACATTTGACATAAACTAAAGACCCCAAACAAAATAAAAACATGACAACTTTGTAAATTTAACAGCTGAGCAGATGCTTATCTCGCTGAGTCAGGTGGTTAAACACAGAACAGTGTTTCACATGAAATGAATCAAACTTTTAGCACAAGCTAAGCTAACAGCTGCAGTGTGTGTGTTTGTGTGTGCGTGGTTGTGTACAGTGTGCACATTAATGTAAATAATGAGCTGAGGCGAGTGTGGTATGAAGGACACAGTGTGTGGGAGGAGCCGAGGAGGAGATGAACACTGTACAACTAAACAAGGACATAGTGAAGGACACCACTCACACTGACAAATACTACTGCACACATTCTGCATGAGGAGCCACACACTTCTGCAGAAACACAAGCAGACCACACCCACCAAGTTTCCTCTCCTTACATGAGACGAAGAGGAGGAGGAGGAGGAGGAGGAGAGTCTCCTCTTATTTACTGACCGGCTTCCTTTTTTGGACTTAGAGAAACAGACAGACAAATCTCGCTGCTGTCTGTTGTTTCATGCTTTATGTTCTGTTTCATCTGCGGGGACTCTTCCTGCAGCTCGACTTCATGTTGCTCCTGGAGAACGTTCAAGACGTTTCCTCTCTGCACGAGTAGTAAAGTGCGTCTCTGATGCAGGAAGTTTTGTTTTCCTGGTAGTAAAGTTTCCTTTTAAGGAGAACCTGAGTGGAGTCTGCTGAGTAACTGACACAAACTGTCTGTGGTCACTCAGAGGAAAATGAACTGACCTGTTTAATCAGATCTCTACCAACTGTCATCTTAAACTTATCTGTGATTGGCTGTTAGTGAAATGCATCCTGGGACTCGTAGTGTTATGTCTGCAGGTTTCTTGTTCCTTTGACTTCAAATCAATGAAACAGACATTTTGTAACGCCAACTTTATCTCTCGTTCTGAGTCTCACCGTCTCCACACGAAAATTCACCGTAACAAGATTCTTGCGAAATCTACAGAAAATATCAAAATTATTGTTGAACTTTGTTTTTTCTGTTTTGTATTTGTGGCAAATGAATTACACTTAAAATACAAGTGTGAGGAGTGTGTAACTGTTAGTACACAAAAATAAAACAACAATTACACATTCCATCATTTGTCCTTTTATGACGGGTGGCAATAAGCAGCAGGCTGCTTTACTGCCCCCTACTGTTAAAAGTCAGAACTAAAGGTACCAGCAACGGTTCCAGCGAGTAATTTCCGCAGAATAATCGTGTGTGTATTTTTATCATGGTATCAATATTTTATCTCTAACGATTATCGTCTACAGATACAGAGGAAGCTCGACCCACGAGAACAACTTTTACTGTACGCTCAGTTTGAAGAGGTCGCAGCAACTAATGAAGTACTGATGAAGTACTATGGTACCTGATTAAGTGCTGTGGTACCAAAGAAGTACTGTGGTACATGATGAAGTATTGTAGTACCTGATGAAGTACTGAGGTACCTGATTAAGTACTATGGTACCTAATGAAGTATTGTAGTACTTGATGAAGTACTGTGGTACCTGATGAAGTAATGTGGTACATGATGAACTATTGTGCTACTGATGATGAAGTACTGTAGTAGCTGATGAAGCACTGTGGTAAATGATTAAGTACTGTGGTATCTGATGAAGTACTGTAGAACCTGAGGAAGTACTGCTGTAGCTGATGAAGTACTGTGGTCCTTCTGGAGCTTGAGGTTTCGTTGGTTTCCTGAGTGACACGCTGTAGAACGAGTCGCTCGTCGTTCACACGAGGAGACAAACATCTTCTCAACATTCCAGCAAAACATTCAGAAACAGCAAACATTCTTCTTCTTCTTCTTCACTGCCTCATTGAGACGCACCGCATCCCTCCATCCACACCCTGCTATGTTTGTCTTTTTAAGGAGATAGACTGCTGCCCCCTCCTCAAACTGCTCCGTAATGTTACACATACACACACACACACACACACACACGTGTGCATGTGAGTGTGTGACAGGAAACTGCCAGATGAAAACCAGCGAGCGGCTGCCAGCAGCTCGTTCACTGCAGTTTTCAGAGGATGAAGCAAATAAAAGCTGTTACACAGATTCGATCTCTTTGTGAAAACTTGTCCAAATTTCAATGTTAAGATGTTTTAAAAATCACCTGGGGTTCGTCTCTGCATGAGGAGGAAGGTCGAATCCTTTTTCATCCCTACTTTTGTCCCATCTGATTTTTCATCACTTCATCAGGTTCGGACATTTTTGTTTGTAGGACGAATTGTAATATTGTTAATGATCTTTTTATTTTTCATCTAGAAACATTTTAACATGTCCACACCAGCAGAACTGCTGACCTCCCATCAGCCTCAGGTGTCGAAATAACCCAACAACCTCTCAGAATAAAACAGAGGACGCACACGCAGGCTGAGCTCACAGCTTCCTTTGTGTGTTACCCTCCCCCACAGGTGGTTGCAAAGACAGGAAGTGATGAAGACTGTAATGGAGCAGACATCTTTGTTACAATCCAGAATTTCAAATAGTCACAAATTTAGTGTTTTTGAAGTGTTATGAGGAAGAAAATCTATTCAGCAGTGTTTGTTTATGCATTGTGGATGCACACGTTGGCTTTTGGTGAAACAGAAGTTTCTTTGGCTACAAGAAAACTTTCCTCTGAATGACGTGTGGATGCTGAATCTGTGACGGAACTAAAAGAAGATGCCAGTTCTTCTGCTCCTGCTGCCACGCAGTGTTTGCTTCATGCTCTGACCACACGAACACTCTGTGTAGTGTTACATCACAGCTGGGCGGGGCTAACAGATTTGAACATTTCAACCCTGAGAGAGCACAAGGCACAAGATTTATGGTGAATTTAAACTGCAGTCGGTTCATCAGTCAGAGCGTCAGACCTCTCACAGGCTGTGTCAGCAGGGACAGGAAGTTGTCCTGGATCAGTTTAAGCAGCTGAAGATGGATCAGAGCCTGTAGGAGGACATGTTCTCCACTGTTTGTCCCTGTTCAGTGTGAATCAGTCAGCAGCAGTGACATGGACTGATGGAGTTGTCCCCCGCCCCCATTTAATGTAAAACCAGGGTGGGGGACATCTTTCAAACTGAAGGGGCTTCCTTTTGGCACAATGTTTTGATGGTTAATGCAATATTACAGAAAACGGAGGTAACAAGCACTACAGCAGTCGTATTTTGGCCTTTCATTACATCACTACACATCGTTCTGACGTTGTCCTCAGCTGGAGTTACCATCAGTCAGCCTGCGTCCACTTTCTGTTTTTACATCCACAAAACTATGTTAACGTTTTGAAACAAAATGTCTTTGGCTGCGGTTCAGGAAAATTCGCTGTCCACACTAACAATTCTGAAAACACATATCATGTGACCATAAACTTAAACTCTTGTTTTTACAGACAGGAAACACGGGTCAGTCGCTTGGTTACAGCAATAAAGCAAGAGGTGGAAATAACTGCAGGAAGCTAAGGCCACGTTTCAACGAGAGCAGCCCTACTACAAACAAAACAATCTTTCCTTTGCGTCTTTAAAAAAATCTGCGTTTACACGAACAATCTAAAGCGCTATAGTATGCATGCCAGGCCAGTAGTCAGTGGTGTAACTTTGTAATGACATACCACAGGAGTTGCTGAAGTTGTTTACTTCCTGTTGCTGCTAAGCCCTAAGCAACCACAAATTGAAGAAATTCAGCCGTTGATTGACTTCTAAAATTAGGATACGAACACCGAAATTTGCCTCAATGGACTGTCGTCACATTTAACCCGCTTTCGGTGCACTGCGAAGTGTTTAATTAGAGTTTGGTAGTGGCAATTGTGGAAGCATTGACTTGCGCTAGCATTAGCATTAGCATTAGCATTGTCACTGCTCTCACAGGCTCTGCGGTTTGCCAGTTTACACAGACAGAAGGAAGGTTTTGGTTTCAAAAGGTTACACTCTGAACCCGGTTTCAAAAGTTTGCCTGCTGAAACAATGCATAAAATTAAAAAAAGCTAGAACTTGTGAGGGGAGTGCAGAGAGAAAACAGGGAGGGCAGTTGATTTAAAAACAAATAATCTATATCAAAATTATCTCCCCTCCACCAAATAAATATTGTACAGTCCCGAACATGGCTGCAACTTTAGCACAGTTTCTTTGGTTCCTTCAGAACGAGGTAGAAATTACAAGCACAGGCATGTTGAGAGCTGCAGCTCAGCAAACAGAGTTGCAGTTGGGTGATAAACTGATTTTCTTTACGTGAAAAATTATTTTATAAAGACAAACATCATATTTGAGATTAGTGGTACAATTTAAACAGGATCAAAAAAAAAATTTTTTTTTTCTTTCCGTTGACTACCTTTCATATTTTTTCCAAAACAGATGTAGCCAGGTGTGTGTGTGAAGCACGGATAAGCCACGCCCTCAAGAGGAACGCATTGCTCTGAACAGAAAAATGCATATAAAGATCAAATATAACCAGTGCATGTAAATTCCATAAAAAACATTTTGCTCCACTTTGTTTTGAATTGCAGGGGAAACGCTGACATTTTATGTGGAGTCAGCAGATTCATCCATAATGAAAAGAATCATTAGCTGCAGTTTGATTCAAAATAATTTACAATGAGCTGCAGCTCGAGCAACAACAGGAGAACTTTTACAGTAACAGAGTATTTTTACTAAGTGGTGTTTGTACTTCTACTGCAGTATAGCTGAATACTTCCTCACCCACTGCCGTTGACTATGTATATGTTGTGTCTGTCTGTCTGTCTCTCTCTCTCTCTGTCTGTCTGTCTGTCTGTCTCTGAGGAATGCAGTGAATGATGGGAGAAAGTCTGGTGGCGCCGTGAGCCGTCTGATTGGCTGCTTCCCTCAGGACCTGCCCTATAAGGAATCAACAGGGAGAGATAGGGAGGAGGAGAGACGGAGGAGGAGGGAGAGAGGGAGGAGGCCCGGGCCATGTTTGGGATGGAGGGATGGATGGAGGGATGGATGGAGGAGGTGGAGGGTTGATAAACTGCGTCGCTGCAGTTCACACTCTCACTTCTGTCCTGCCCCCCCTCACGTCCCAGCAGGCCTTGCACTGCCACGGTAAGAGCTCATCACCTCCTGCTGCACCTCCTTTCTGCTCTCCTCAGTGTAAATGTCTTACCTCTGGCAAAACGCTGTGAAATGCCTTCGTCTGTCTCCTCTTGTATCGTCTTATCTGCTCCTGAACTACCTCAGCTCCTCTTCACCTCCTTTTCATTTGTTCCTTTTAACTGCAGAAAAAGTTCTCCTTTCTCTTCTGGCTGCTCCCTGCTCCTCGGCGCTCCTTCACCTTTTCCTCTTGTGGTTCATTGCCTCTCCTTTCTTCTGTAATTTTCTGCAGGACTTTCTCCTCTTTGGTCATCTTATCTGAACCATCACCTCCTCTTTCACCTCCTTCTCTCTGCTTTCTCCTCTCCTGTCATTCGACTGCATTCCTAGCCTTTTCCCTCTCTATTGTCTCCTTTTTTTCTCACTCTTCTCTCTCATGTCTTCATGCATCGTCTCTGCTCCTACTCCATCGCTCCTCCTCTTTCACCTCACTTTACATTCTTCTGTCTCCACTTTCCTTCCTCTTTAACAAAATCTAATCTCCTCTGTCCTCTGCTCCTCTTCTCTTACCTTAAATGTGGAGAAAAAAATCTCTTCTTATCTCCTCCATCATCCTCTGCTCCTCAGCCTCATCACTTATTTCACTCTTAGTCCTGAACCATGCCGTCTTTCACCTCCTTGTTTTAGCATTTAGCAAAACTGCTCATGTCATCTCCTCCTCTTGCACCTCCTCTCCTCTCAGTTACTACAAGCAGAGTTGTTTCTTCTCTTCTCTGCGCCTCTCTCTGTTTAACTGTAACAAAGTTTTCCTGCATTCCCTCCTCCTTCACCTCCTGTCTTCTCCTCTGCATGTGTCTGTATCTTCTTACATCTGAGCCTCCATCATCTCGTCTCCTCCTCCCTCTCCTTCATGTTGCACCTGCTGAACTCGGAGCTGCTGACAGAATCAGGTTCACAGCAGACTCCACTTGTGTTTTTAGCGTTGCAGTCTGCAGAGTTTCAGTTTGTTTCAGTGCCAGTTTGTGTTAAAAAATGTTTGAGGGCTCTTTGAGTGACGTCTCCTCCGCTGAAGCTGCTGAAGCTGCTGAAGCTTTACGGTCTGTCTGGTTGAACTTGGGAAGGTGTTGAGGTGTGTTTGATTTCACTCAGTTTGAGCTAGGTTGAAACTTTCATTGCCTTTTTGTGCTTTTCTGCCCTGAGTGAGGGCTGGCAGGTGAGCGAGCGGATCAAAACCAACAACACCCAGAGCTGCCTGAACACATTCATCTTCATATTTTCATCTTCCATGTTTACATCTATTTTCCTCCAAACAGCTGAGATTTAAACACAGAAGTTTTCAAACCAGACTACGGAAGCCCAAAAGAGGGGTTCTGTCTAATGTGAGATCCACTTTTTCAATCTTTTAACCATATTTTATTGTCTTCATCAGCTTCATCACTGATGAAGACAATGATCAAAAGCCCTGGGAAAAGTTAGAATATGGATGTGGAGTTGAGATTTTTGCTGTTGTTCTTGTTGAATGATGATGGGACTCATGGATCTCTTATTGATAGGTGCATTATTGTCTATCAGCCTCTCTTCTTTTAGTTTGACAACAAGTACAAAAACTAAATATCATGACATGAAGACAATCTGATCAACAACTCCAGCAGCAACAATTACAAATTACAGATAATTCAGTTTTGATTTCAAGTTCATCTGAGAATATCAACAACCAGCTGCTGTCCGGCCCAGTCTGATGTTAATCATTTAACCAGCAGGGGGCAGTAAATGTATTACAACTACAGCATCTATTGCTGCAGATGACCTGAAGCACACAACCGAGTAAAACCAGGAAAAACGGGAAAAGACAAAAAAGATCCGACATAATTTTCAAGCTGAAGTTAATGAGAAAATAAACAGACTTAGAATATTATTTTTGTTATTTTCTTACAGATTTTAAAATATATTTAGATATTTAGAAGTTTTGTGTCACTTTAAGTTTTTAAACATGACTGACTTTCTTTCATTTTTCATGTCTTAGTTTTAAGTTTCAAGAAGTTTCAAGAGAACACACACACACATTAGAGCACTGAATGTGGATTAATCCAGCGCTTTAAAAAGTCCCAACAAACACACCTTTTCCTTTCTGTTTGTTTGATAAAAACATCTGTCGGGGGAAACTACTGAACCTTTTTAACAAGAAATTTGTGAGGAGTTGTTAAAGTTTCACATTGTCAGAGGAACTTGTGAGATTTATTGACCATAATTAAAAAACATCAGACGCATCCTTTGATGTGAGAGAGACGAGCTGACAAAGCGGAGGGCAGAATGAACCCAGATGCTCCTGTGAGGCTCCTGCTGGCAGAAAAAGCTGATAAATATTTGATTGTCAAATTTAATGTCTAAATATGGTCTCAGGGAGAGGGAGAGAGAATGCAGGCCGAGCGAGGTAGAGTGAACACAGGGAGAGAGAGCAGACCAAACACAGTCAGGACTCGGCTTCATGCCCTAATTAGGGCATTTTCCCAGAGTGCTTTGTTGTTCATTCACTGAAGGACAGCAGTGGTGCATTGGGAGGGTGGGGTGGAGGTGGGTGGGTGTGGGGGTGATGTCACAACTGTCACGTGAAAACCTCACAACTCCAAGTTTGGTGATGTGGATGTTGCAGCATGTCAGCAGGACTTACGGGTTTTCAGCACTAAGTCAAACTGTGAAACCTCGTATCTCCACTGACATTCGATCGTGTCTGACATCATCAATCAAACACTGATCAGTTTCATACGGTCGTTTACAGGATGTGGACAGAAGTTTGTGGACGGGTCAGTGTGCTCAGGTTCAGCAGATCTCACTTCTTAAACAGCTGAAGATGTTTGTGTTTATTAAAAAAATGTTATTATTGTTTACTCGTGCATTTCACCCACCTGTAGGTTTTACTCACCTGTACTTTATCACAGCTTTGCTTCACTCGTGTCTTTCCTGATGATTTGACAAGTGATTTTCAGATCAAATCTCCTTCAGAATCAATTCAGTTATCTAATAAATGATCAATAAATGTTGATAACTGTTGCTGCTGTCTGCACTTTAAATAAATGTTAGGCTGTTCTATCTGCTGCTTCCATCCATAAAATCAGAGTGACTGAGGAGACGTCTTTGTACACTCATTTGTAAATTCTCATTTTGAAGAAGCTGGATCAGGTTCAGGTGAAGATATTGATAAAAGATGATAGATCCCAATCAATAAAGACTGTATTGATAATTTTTATAATGAAGGCTTTTTGAATGAATCAACTGCTTGTTTTTCAGTAAAACAACAAAGTAATGAGACTCCTGTGAGTTTTCTCTGCAGAGGCTTCTGGGTAATGAAGTTCTGACAGTTAAAGTTTGTGGAATTAATTCAACTTTAGCCTGCTGAGGATCATTTCACGTTGTGTCTTTCTCTACATTTAAAATGAAAACTCCATGAACTCAATGAGCTGATTAATGTCAAAACTGTAAAGTTCATTTAGTTTTATGTTCCATTGCTGAGATGTGTGTGATGTCATCAGTGTGAGACTTCAGGCTGCAGTGCTGAGCATCACAAATGAGTTTGTCTTTATCAATGATCAGTGATCAATAATCCCATTGTCTCTCTCTCCCTCTCCCTGTCACTGACAGTGTGACTAGGTGTTGTAGTGTTGTTGCTTGCCCACAGCGCCCCCTGCAGTCATGTGTGATGATGAGGAGAGCACCGCTCTGGTCTGTGATAATGGATCTGGTCTGTGTAAGGCCGGTTTCGCCGGAGACGACGCCCCCAGAGCCGTTTTCCCCTCCATCGTGGGCCGGCCCAGGCACCAGGTGACAGCCGATTGGTCCACACGCAGGGACAAGCTAATGCTAACGCTAACACTATGATGTGCTGACAGAAGCAGGCCACACCTCCTGCTGAATGACGGCATACCACACACTGACTGACCTAAGATTATCTGATCAGACACTAATGAGCTAATCAATCAGTTAAGCAAAAACTATTGATGAGTGAAGAACAGGAAGAAATCACGGCTGCAACAAAGAACTCAAACTACAGATCACTTTATGGATTCATGTCCTGCATTTTTGATTGATTAATAGCATGGATAATTATCTTATCAATACTGAAATCAAACTGATAAGTTAATCGATCATTTTTCTCTGATAAAGAACGTTTACATGCTGATGGAGATTCAAACAGCACTTACACGAGTCCATACAGACAGTGAGCTACTTGTCTCTGACACTGTCATGACAACCACTGACCTGTCTTGTGTGTGTGTGTGTGTCTCAGGGCGTGATGGTGGGTATGGGGCAGAAGGACAGCTACGTTGGAGACGAGGCGCAGAGCAAAAGAGGAATCCTCACCCTGAAATATCCCATCGAACACGGAATCATCACCAACTGGGACGACATGGAGAAGGTTTTACTCAAATACTAATAAAAACACCTCCTGTGTTGCTGTTGTTGTGGTGGTGACGTTATGCTCTGATCGGTCAGATATGGCACCACTCCTTCTACAACGAGCTGCGAGTGGCTCCAGAGGAACATCCCACCCTGCTGACTGAAGCTCCTCTAAACCCCAAAGCCAACAGGGAGAAGATGACACAGGTACTACTGCAATACTACACAGTAGGGCTGTGTATCGGCAAGAATCTGGCGATACGATAGGTATCATGATACAGGGGTCACGATACAACATATTTAATATACTGCAATACCATAAGCACGGTAATGTGATGTACTTTTTCTTATTTAGGAAAACTAAATGCTAAAATCTAAGAAAAAAAGCATTTTTGGTGCAATCAGAATATGATACTAAGTTTTTGTGCAGTGGCCATCAGAAAGTTAAAAAAACCCTAAAATGAACGACTGTCACGATTCTTTGTATGAAAACTACTAATAAAAAAACGAGACAGTGCTTTTTTTAAAATCAATGATATTGGAAGACATAATATTGCAATAGCGATATGTATCAATATTTTTTTACACCTCTACTACACAGCACTACAGAGTACTGCAGTACACTGCAGCTACATTACACATACTGAGAAAACTAATTGTCCGATCACTTTGATTTTATTTCAGCCCATTTGATGGGAGACGGTGGATCAGCGGCTGTTGTTGTAGACCTGGTTCATATTGAACTCATCAGACTGTGTGTGTGTTTGTGTGCAGATCATGTTCGAGACCTTTAATGTACCTGCCATGTATGTGGCCATCCAGGCCGTCCTGTCTCTGTACGCCTCCGGACGCACCACAGGTAGGTCACACTCTTCCTCTTCATCCTCTTCCTCTGCTTGAATCAGCCGAATAATTTATAACATCAAGTGACACAGAACAGCAGATATGTTAGAACTTTTGTATGCAAGTTCATCATTAGTTTAAACCAACATCTGT
>JAPQLA010000014.1:3825496-3836734 GCA_029822935.1 Naso vlamingii
TGTGTGTGTGTGTGTGTGTGTGTGTGTATGTGTATCAGCTGCCAACCTGCAGCTTCATTCTCAGCTGGAAACAATCAACCGGAAATATGTGGAGAGAAACTTGACCTCTTTCCAAACTCGAGTTTTTCTGTCTCTGTGAAAAGTTTTTCAGTTGAACTGAACATCAGAGAAACGTTTGCTTCTGTCTGTGCAGCTTCATGTGCTGCACACGTGTTGCTTTATCCAGTTTTGTTGCCTTGATTTTGGCATCATGACCATATTTGGAAAATTGGGTGGAGCCATTAGACTGCAGCCTGCAGCTGTCAGTGAAAGTTGAGGTCTGTTTTTTTTTTTTTTTTTTCGATCAGGAACTGGATAAACTGGTTTATTCCAGATGATGGGTGATGAGCGTGACTCATCTGCTCTGTGTGTGTGTGCGTGTGTGTGTGTGTGTGTGTGTGTGTGTTTGCGTTGTTGTCTAACTTTGTCCTTTTTTAACGCATCTGAATATTATTTTGATTTTTATATAATGTATCTTGACTGGTTCTTCTCTCCTTCCTCTCCTCCTCCTCCTCCCTCTCATGCTGCTCCTCCTCCTCAGCCGTCTTGTCAGTCAGCGTATGATGGAGACGTCCATCAGCTGTACCACCTCCTGAAAAAAGATCCGACCCAACTGAACGTTCGGGAGGAGCACACAGGAGACACGCCCCTCATAGCAGCTTGTCGCCGTGGCAACATTAGGGTTGTCCAGTACCTGCTGGAGAATGGGGCTGACGTCCACCTGATCAATAAGGTACTTTTACCTGCTGCAGTCACCGTGCTGCTGTGAGCTGTGATCACTCATGTAATGGTGTGTGTGTGTGTGTGTGTGTGTGTCAGAAGCAGAGGACTTGTCTTCACTACGTGTCCAGGAGGAGTTTCTCTCTGCTTGACTACCTGATGATCTCCATCCTCATGCCCATCCTGCTGCTCGGATACTTCCTCATGGTACACTGACCACATGTTTCTGCTGTCTCTGATCATTTCCTGCTCACAAAGAGCTGTGTCAGCGAGCATGACCGCTTCATGTTAATACTCGGGGTGGATTACCTGGTCACAGGTCACCAGGGTTGATTTGCTTTTATTAAGTTTGAGACTAAAATTTGGCACAGCGGAGCTCTGAGCTAAATGCTAACATCTGCATGCTAACACACGAACAGAGTCCATGTTCAGGGGCCTCATTTATAAACGTGGCGTACGCACACAAGAAAGCGTACTCCACTTCCTAAGCACAAATTGGGATTTATAAAAAACAAACTTGGCGTGGGAATTTGCGGTGTTCCACGCAAATTTTGACCCATGCATACACACATAAACTGAGGAAAGCAGAGACCACGACTCGCTGGCGGAGGGACGAGACATGAGACAAGAAAGAGTGTGAAATTGACCCCACTGTGTGAAATAAATGAAAATAT
Source organism: Naso vlamingii (assembly GCA_029822935.1). Classification (NCBI taxonomy): domain Eukaryota; kingdom Metazoa; phylum Chordata; class Actinopteri; order Acanthuriformes; family Acanthuridae; genus Naso; species Naso vlamingii. The sequence goes on from JAPQLA010000014.1 coordinate 3,826,930, forward strand.
CACCTCACACATATGTGACCGGGGTGAAGTAAATTAATCTTAAAAAGAAAAAAGTAAATAATACATATAAATAGAAAAGGAAAAATCTCAAATATGTTCTGTAATCGCATTTTTTTTTAAATGAAATTGCGCTGCAAAGACAGACCTGAGGGGGCGCAGCGGAGCGGGCTGTTTGGTACCTGATGAAAGGATCATTGTTGTAGAAATCCAGGATCGATCGGCATTAAAGAATAAATGTTGTGCATCGATCAGCAAGTGTGACTGAAGCTGTCACACAGGTGTACCGCTGCAGTGAACACAACTGTGTGGCACACACACACCCACACACACACACACACACACTGTGCACTCTGCCGACGCACATGCTGCCTTCTCACCTCTTCACCTGATGCGTCTTCATCACCTTCACGTATGAACTGTAGAAATGATCAAAGCCTGGAAATAAAGCCAGTGAAGCTCTCACACATCATCATCATCATCATCATCATCATGAGTCCTCATCTTCATTCAGGCCAGGTTCTCCTTAACAAAACTTCAGTAATTAAAACGTGTTCACTTCTCTTAAAATAAAACGTGTACATGTATGAAACTTCCCTTTTCATGTATATTAGCTACAGGACGAGGGTCATCACTGACTGTCACCATCATTTCAGCAGCTTCATCAGTCTGATCGCTGTAAATAAACAAATACTGTGCTGCAACACGTGCGTAATGCTGATGGATGCACGAGTTTCCCTCCTCGCGCTGGGGAAACAATGTGAAAAGAAAGAATTGATAACGTGGTTTTAACATCCACATCACCCTCAAATACTGTTAAATGTGCCAGAAAACATCATTTCCATGTCTGTCTGTCTGTCTGCAGTGCCTGTGATTCACTGGACAAAACCAGTGATCAGCTGATCATTTCCATGTGTTAATATTCATGAGGTGCTTTGCATTGACCATTTATGGATGAATGTGGGTGGTGAGAGGGCGGGACACGGGGCTGATCCACCTGCGTTCTTTTCCAAGTTGATTTGGGATTTATAAATGGAAACAGGTGTAGGACGTGCGTACGCACTCTGTTATAAATCAGGACGTTTCTGTGCGCAGGCATTTCCTGTGTTTCCTCCGTACGCCACCTGTAGTGATCTTTCCTAAGCACAGTTTTATAAATGAAGATGATGATTTTTAGTGTTCCTTGTCTTTTTTCTTTGCATGTTAGCTAATTACCACTAAACACAAAGTCGAGCTGAGACTGACGGGAACGTCATCAGTTCTGCAGGAATTTGGTCACAAACCAAAGCATCTGACACACATCCAAAGTTCACCTGAAGATGGCGCTACGTGAAAAGTCAGAGGATCAGTAAAGTTATCACAGTTCATCCTGACAGGGGCGTGACTGTCACAGCACATTTCATCTCAATCCATCCAACAGACGTTGAGATATTTTCTGTCTGTAACAAAGTGACCGATAACATGAGACATAACATCCACAGAGACACTGTGGCATTTGTCCACAGGAAACAAACAATTTGAAAATATTTTCTAATAATATATCATATGACATATAAATTTTTTATTCTTAAAAGAATGTTGAATTAATATTTTCTTGTGAATGTGCAGCATGAAATCCAAGTACTGATAAACTCAACACAGCTAACTAAAGTCTGAACTGTCACAAGTCTTTACTGTGTGTGTGTGTGTGTGTGTGTGTGTGTTGCAGTTACAGAAACAGAGGCAGAACGTGGCTTTGATGCGGGCCGTGCTGAGCAGCAGCGTGAACATCGATGCTGTTGACTATGTGAGTCCGTCTTTCCTTTGAGTTTCCATGGTGACGATCAGCAGCTGTTTGCTGTTAGCTTCATGCAAATGTCAGTGTTTGCTCGGTGGAGTTTTACCATCAGTAAATTAAAAGGTCACAAACTTGTTCTTAAGTAGAGATTAATTGTTTAAATATTTACAGTCACTGACTGCAGCTGACGAAGCTAATGTTAGCATGCTAATGTCGGACATATCAACCTTTTAAATTACATTTCACTTTCAAAACACAACATGTCTCAAATGATTTAATGTTTTGGTGATAGCCTTTGACCTTAGCATACATAGATATTTAGCTTAGCCGTTATTACAAAATGTATGATTGCAACAAACTTGTTTATTACAGGTCTCTTACCTGTAAATGGTGGTCGAAGGATTACTTTGATCTTTTGCTTCGAAATAAAATAGCACGATGATCCTCTGTTACAGGTTAAAGTCCAGCTGTCAAAATCTCCCTTCAGTACTAACATGCAGATGTGATGTGCTGGTTGCTGTTTTTCTGTGTGCAGAAGGGGAACACAGCTCTTCATTACGTCTGTCAGAGGAAAAGTTTCCGCCTTGTTCCTCTGCTGCTGGAAAGAAACGCTGACACCGACATCCAAAACAACGTGAGTACAGAAACTCATCGGGACGCAAAGCCTCCCTCCTGATGTTCCCAGTAACATCCAGGTGTATGCTGCCACTCACCCTGAGCTCCAATACCCATACTGCACTGCTGTTTAGTATGCCAGAAAAAGATTTGGCAGGTCCCAATACGTAGTATGTGAAATGCAGTATGCCAGAAGGACCTGGATGTATACTTTCCTGGCCATTCTGACCCACAATCCTCTGCACAGCAGAAAGTATGTCACATGTCACTGTGTGTCGTGCAAATATAAACAAAGCCCAGAGAGCACAAACATTTGACAGCTGATTGACAGAATGACACACATTGCAATAACAGATGACAGATGCAAGTACTTCTGTGAGTCCTTTGTACAGTTGGTATATAAATCCAGAGGTGGGACGAAGTCATTGTTTTGCAAGTCACAAGTCTTTGCTTTCAAGTCCAGAGTCCTAAGATTTGAATGTCAAGTCCTAAACTAAACTCCTCTAATCTATTAAATTTACACAAATCGGGAATGCTTTTTAACATTGTTATCAACTTCTTAAGATAATGTTGAAGACAGTGTAAACCACTTCCTCATGGTTTGTTCTTTCACTTGATTGGATGCTGGCTGATGCTTCAAACAAAGTGGATTTTGGGGACAAAGTGTCAAGAGAATGAAAAGCGTTAACGTTTGGTGATTCAGGAAAGGAAGGGAAATATTTTGATTTATGTCACAATTTTTAAATTAAAAAAATTTAAATCTCGAAAATTTTCAAGTCAAAAGGCCAAGTGAAGTCCCAATAGTATGCATACTGCATGCAACAGTTTGTACTCTGTGAGGGCAGCTGCAGTACATACTACAAGTAAAACTATGTAAAAGTATGTGATTCATTGCCTACATTTGCTCTTTGTATTGAACATTTTACACTTTGAGTAGGAGCTGTTGTTGCAACTAAAAGCAATTTCCCCTTGGGGATCAATAAAGTAATTCTGATTCTGATTCTGTGATTCAGAACGCACCCATACGCACAGTAGTGAAAATCCCATCATGCCTCTGGGCAAGCAGAGATAAGTGAACAAACCCTGAGACACAACACACACACACACACACACAAACACAGATGTCGTCACTCAGAAAAATAAAGTTTTGTGGGCTTTCAAAGTTTTACAAAGATGAAAGATGAAACCCACGTGGGGTATTTTTTTGTTTTTGGACTGAATGACTTTTTTGGCATACTGTAGATTTTACTGGTGTTTACATGCAGTGTACTACATACTGCCTTTTGGCCAATCAATACATACTGCTAGTATGCGGTTTCGAAAAGAGCGAGGTTTTCCAGCTCTTACGCTGACATTGTTGTCTTCTACAGGATGGAGAAACGCCTCTGGACATCGCCACCAGACTGAAGTTCAAGAAGATCGTCAACATGCTGAAGAAGATGCACTGACTGACAGACAGGAGCACATTTTAAAATCTGTGTCTCATATCCTGTTAACGAGTGGAAAAATCTGTCAATGCTAAAAGATTTCAGACTGTTTCCACAGAGATCGTCACTCTGTTTTCCTGGCAGTGTATAGGAGGGAAACAAACGGTAATGCTTTTATTTTGCAGGCTCTAAGTTACCTAAAGGAACCTGGACAGTTCAGGAATCTTTTTCTGAAGCTGTTCAAAATTCATAAAAAACAAACAAACAAACAAACAAAAACTTGAAACTTGAAGCTTCTTGCTGACATCAGTGTTTACTAGGTTTTATTTTTATCGTAATTAAACTACAGATGTTTCCAACAACAGATTTCACATCAGTCAAGTCTTTACTTTGTGAGTTGTTAGTGTTTCAGTTTTGGAGTAAGACATTTCCTGCATGAACTTAAAATTAAATGTGGTTGAAAACATAATATAACTACTATAGAGAAATAAATAGTGGAAACATGGTGAATTATTTTGACAACATTGACAGATTTTTTTTTTTTACTCGCTTTAATAAAGTTTTGAGGACTCGGCTACGAAAGAAAAACAAACTAGAAACTAGAAACAACTGTTTTGGTTGATCAGTGTCTCCACTTTACTGTTACAGGACATTTCTGTTGTGATTGGAGGTTTTTATAGCTCATTTTCACCTCATTTTATGACACTTATACTAAAAAGGAACAATGTTACATCTGCTTCATCAAGTAGCAATACAAGAAGGGAATGCTTTCTGTGGGCGAAGTTGCGTTCTGACTGTTAAACCTACGTGAATCCATCCCTCAGTTTGGTTCAAAACAGCAGAAAAACCATAAAATCATAATTATTTTTTTTAATTACAGCTGTATGTAAATACTGTGTGGCACTTTGAAGAAAAGGTTAACAGTAAAAAAGAGGTATGAGGTGAAAAATCCACCTTTAAAACTCCACCTCTCATGTCTGATGATCTGTGTTGAACAGATGTTAGAACAGAACTGTGAAAAGGCTAAGCTAAGCTAGCATTTTCCTCCTGCTTCCGGTCTGTGCTAAGCTAGGCTAACAGTAGCCAGTGGTAATGCATAGTCTGTTGTAGCTAACTATAAAACATCCTGGATAGCATTATGTTGGCTGTTTATTGGCAACACTGGCTAGCAGTGTCTTCATGCTAAGCTAGGCTAATCATGTCCTGTCACCACTTCTACTACACACAGACATGAGGTTAATTTTCTGGGGAATTTCTTCAGGATGAAAAAGAAACAAATATCTAATAAATGCTGTATCAGTCATGGAGGAATTGAACTTCAAATGTCTGTTTGTAGATAAGAATGTAAGATAAAGATGAGCTGATACATTTCAAATTGAACTTTTCTTTATTTCAGAGCAAAATAAATTTATTAATGAACATAGTTCATCACAGTTTTATGATTTATGCATTATTTAGGAGAGATGTCATTAAAATATGTTCACATTATTTAAAGCAACAGTAATTCAAATGTAAATGAAAGTTCAGCCCTGCTCACCATGATCCAAGCAAAATGACTGGACGCTGCTGCTCCTTCTCAACGGACTGACATGTCTTTAAAAGGATTCATACGACACAAATGCATTCATTTTTCTTATTTAAAACCATGTTTGTAATGCTAATCAGAGCTAATGCTGATGCTAACCTTAGCCATGTTGCTAATGTGGCTAAAAATCAGCAGCTTTGGAGCAGCCGTGTTTGGCTGCAGTTCCTTTACAGTCCACCAGATGTTGCTGTAAAAATCCCTGACTGCAAAATCCCAAACTTCACATATGCTCTCAGCAGAGTTAGAGTCTCTTCTCCTCACACAAAGGACTGTCACAATAAGAGTAAAATTACAAGTTAATATTCTACACACACACGTTCATCTAAAAATCAAGGAGCAGAGCAGTTAAAACAAGTATGAGGCAGCAGAAGTTTTTATCCATTACTTCTTTTTACATAATAAAACACTTTCAGTGGGTCACAGAGAGGTTAGTCTAGAGCTTAAAAGTTTAAAAAACAGCTTTTCATATCAGGATGTTGTTCGCTGGTTCATTTATGTGTCCAGCAGCAGTTTAAAGTATACACAGTGCAGTTCGAACACCTCACACACACAGACGGCCTCATTTTCACCGAAGCTGTGAGGGAATTTTCATGCATGAAGCCTCTGAGTCACTGTGAACACGCTAACATGCTGATGGTCAGCGAGCTCACCGCATGAACCGACAGTGACTGTAGCCTCAGACGAGCTGTGTGTGTTTTGGTCCGTGTGTGTGAGGTGTTTTTTACAGTTTCAAATACACACAGGAAGTCCAACATTCCTATAAAACCTACTGAACACGTGACATGTATACAGTACTGTAGTCACATAAAGTGAGTGGGGCGCCCTCTAGTGGTGTTCCTGCAGCAGCTTCAGGATGGAGGGAAACATCAGCTGAGGAGCGTCCAGACCCCAAATAAAATCCAGATGTTCCCAGTGTTCAATGTGCTGATGGTAGACCAGGTTAGACACCTGCAGACAGACAGACGGACACCACTTATTTATAAACAGCCTTTCACAAAGGACATGACATCACCCTGGCTGGCAGTCAGAATCTGTTATGGGACATTTTGTGATTTTTCATGCAGGTATTTTTGGCTCTTCAGGTTTTGCTGCACGCTTCGTTTTGAGCACATCAGCACATTCAGGTGGCCCGTCTTCTGGATTGGATGTCCTGACTCCCTGCCGTCACCCGTGAAGTCGTTGGATCAGAAAACTCACCTGTGTGAGCAGGACTGCTACGTCTTTGGGGTCTGCCAGTGTATCATGTCCCCCTGAGAAGAGAGCGGTGGGAACCTTCATGTCCTGGACACGGTATTGAGGGGGGGTGGACTGAGGACAACACAAATGGAAGTCTTACACACAGGAAGTAAACAGCAGTGAGAGGAATGAATCTGTTTCTGTTCCCGTTTGACGAACTGAAAGCCTTGTGGCTGAGAGCAGGAGGAGCCTCACCTGGTTGTAGTGTTTCATGTTTCCTGCAGCTCCGAAGTCGAAGGCCATCAGCTTCCCTTTGTGAACCGCCTGAAACCATCAACGGCCTGGACTGATTAAACTTTACTGATGATGTTTTTTGACTCTGTTTCCTGCTCTTTAAGGTCCAGATAGAGGCGAGGTAATCTATGATTCCATGCTTTTGTGTGTGTGTGTGTGTGTGTTACCTGGGACCAGTGGACCATGTTCTGCACTGACGTCCCCGCAGGACAGTGAGTGGTGTAGACTGGAGTCCGCGTCTGCAAAAAAATTCAGTCACTTTCTGCCGTTTGTTTCAAACAATAAAAACACCTCACAAATATTTGTTCAGAATCTTTGAGGCACACTGAAGGTTCTTCATCAGCAAATAGAGACAACAAGATCTATTAGTGGACTGATAATCACTGTGACACACAGACATTCACAGTATTTCCTCAAATAATCATCACTACTCAAATGTAGGGAGAGGGCGTGGCCGACAAGAACACAGGCCAGGTGACAGAAACAAGCTGGACGAAGTCGTTTAAATGTTTTTACCGTTATTTTCAATACATGTCTGAGTGACAGCACTCATCTGAAGTTTGAAATACCACCCTCTAAGTCACTGTGGTTCTGTGTGTTCCTGTAGTTTGTAGGAACATTGAAGCCCCACAAGGTGGCAGCAGCCACATATGAGGTAGCTGTGGGGACGCTCAGCGCACTGAGGATTGTTTCTCTGAAAGGTTCCTTTATGGGACAAGACTGCACTCCGTTGGATTTGGTTTGTCCTGGTGAGCTGCAATGATGTTACGATTTCCACACTATTCCATTTGACTGTTTCACAGCTGAACTGTACGCAAATATAAGAAGCTACACTTCAAAGAGAATGAGTTTCAAATCAAAACCTGGCCTGGCGCCCCCTGCAGGTAAAGAAGACAAAGACACTATTTGAGGAAATATCTGCATACGTACAGAACATTCATGTTTTACACAATCCAGGTGTGTTAACGAACCATGTTGAGGTTTTTCTCATCGAAGCCACAGAGGACGAAGAACAGGTTTCCACACAACTCACTGAGCAGCTTCTTCGCGCACACATGTTCCGCAAACCATTCGATCATTTTACTCTGAGGCAGAAAGTCCCGCCTACCAAACAGGTCCTGACAGGGACGACCAATCACAATACATCATCAAAACACCAATTTTAACCAAACCTAGAGATGCAACAGTGGTTTTAACAGGTTAGCAGGTTAACCCGTTCGTGTTTTTACCCAGACAAGGAACTCAGGCAGCACAGACAGTTTGGTCATGGGACTAGCAGTGAACGCTACGGTTGCCACAGGAGCCAAACCGAAGAACAACTTGATCTTACTGGCCAGTTCTGGCAGCGTGGAGAATGCTATGAATGCTGGGAAATAACAGACAGAGACAGAGAATATTACCACTGTGTTTTAGACATTTTCATCATTTCACGTTTTAGAAATATCACATTTGAACATGAACATTGTTAGTAAGTTTATCTCCACACTGAGAACAAATGGTAACCTGTTTCTGTGTGTGTGTGTGTGTGTGTGTTACCTATAGTGGTTCCCTGAGAGTGTCCAATGTAGTAGATCTGTTCCTGACCTGTCACCTTCAGGATGTAGTTTATGACAGCTGGAAGATCCTTCAGAGCCATCTCATCATAGCTACAGAGACACAGGAAATGCTTCACATCCTTAATGGCAATTCAAGGCTCTTACTCTGAAGGTACACAGCTTCCTGTTGAGAATCAGGTCCATTCTGAACCTGAACTTCTGGACAGGTTCTGATTCCCCATCAAAAAAAATACACACGATATATGTGATATGAGCTGACATCACACAGGTGACGTGATGTCACACAGGTGACGTGATGTCACACAGGTGACGTGATGTCACACAGGTGACGTGATGTCACACAGGTGTTTGTTTGTACCTGAACCTCCAGAATTCTTCCTGGTCTGGGTTCAGGGTTTCGTGTTTCCTGGACCAGGTGTTTCCTCGGCTGTTTCCCAGCCACACGTCGTACCCGGCGTCAGCCAGCACGTAGCCCAGACTGGAGTCGGGCAGGTTGGTGATCCAGTTACTGCCAGCGGCCAGGAGGCCGTGCTGGAGGAACACGGCGGGTCTCAGACCTGCAGGATACAAACCCATGACACCAGGTGCAGACTACAGGTGTGACGTGCTGCACAGATCAGATCTAAAGCTTCTCAGTGTGAACAGTTTCACTTTACGGAGCAAACTTTTGTTTTGCCTCATTTAGAGTGAATGATGAGACATCACACAGGCTGACCTGGAGCGTGTTTGTGTCCCTGTGGGATCCTGTTGACAGTCAAGATGTATCCGTCCTCTGTTACCACCTCATGTTCCTCTGCAGGGTAACCCCACCGTCTGATGATCTCTGACTACACACACACACACACACACACACACACACAGATATTCTCAGACCTATGACGTCCCTCTGCTTGTCAGTTGAAGAATGGGAGCTGTGTTGCTGCTCTCTGGCTTTGTTTAATTATTTTGTATCTCAGCTCTGATCACATTTATTAGAGAAAAAAATCCCCCAAAAATGATCAAAGAATTGTGTGGAGGTTTTGACCACTAGCGGCGCTAACGAGCACAATGTTTTTAACTGTACACAAAAATGCAGCAAATTCAAATATTTACATTCCTGACAATGAGTTCTAATTATTCTACAAAAAAAAAACAACTAAGAAATGCAGCAACGCACCAACAAAGGCAGGAGAGAAGAAGAGTACTTTGTGTACTTTGTGTACTGTGAGTACTCACAATGTTCATGTGCACTTCAGGGTCCAGCTCCTGATACTTTTTATGGAAGCATCTGCGTTCATCAGACAACCTGCAATCAGTCAGTCCAGTGTGGACAAGACCAAAGAGCAACAACACACACACCGAAACACACAACATCATCTGTGCCACACACACACACACA
>JAPQLA010000014.1:3861316-3892118 GCA_029822935.1 Naso vlamingii
TCCCATTGACTACCAGTGTTTGAGCTAAGCTAATTAGCGGTGGGTGAGCTCTGCCCGTCTCTTCTTTGTTACTGCACAAGATGACCACAAGACGTACTCCAGTTGGCATTTGATTCCCAATAAAGTTACAGTTACTCTACATTGTTAATATGGATTTAAAAACAGTTGTGAGATGCAAAATGATAGAATTTTACACATGCAATTAAATATGTGATTAATCGTGAGTAACTATTGAAATTTAGTGATTAATTGCAATTTAAAAAAATAAATCGTTTGACAGCTCTACTTTTCCTACTTTCAGTACATTGTATTCTTATTACTATTTCTGCAGGGTGGCTCCTGTCAGTGTTAAATTATAATGTTAGCAGTAGTTTTTTATTTTAACTGAAACTGTCGTTTAATCCGTAATAATGCATCACGTTCTATAATTAAGTCCAACATGTGCATGTGTAGTTAATTAATTTCTAAAACCAGAAATTGAAGCTGTGCAGTGTCATTAACAGCAGAGCGGAGCGAGTGTCAGCAACTCCAGAAAAAAAAGTTGTAAATGTTTGTTTTTGCTTTGTTTGATGAAATCACTTCCTGTTAGTAAAACTCAGTAAAGAGCACACAATTAATTTAGTACACACTGTACACACACACTACACCCACTGTGCTGTGTGTAATGATGTAGTTTGACCACCAGGGGGCATAAGATGCTGTGTGGTCACAGTGACATCATTTATTTCAGTTCTTGATCATTTATATTAAAGTGATGGGGTTACTCAAGGTCAAATGTGTCTCTGAGGACCACACACACACACACACACACACACACACACACAGATGTCTAAGAACAGGAATGATCATTCGTCAGGACATTTACTTTGACGAGGTGACAGAATGACTGCTTCCTCCTACCTCTCTCTCCCTCTCCCTCTCTCTCTCTCTCTCTCTCACACACACACACACACACACACACACACACACACACACACACACACACACGCTCTGCATCAGTTCTCTTCCTCTAATGGTAAATCTCTTCCCCAGTCTCTGATTGCTAAAAGGTTAACACACATCATGAAAGCTGCAGAACTTTCTGGTATATGTGTGTGTGTGTGTGTGTGTGTTCTGGCTGGAGATGACGACGGCCCCCTCCTTGTGTGTGTGTATCTGGATGATGATGAATGATGTCATCTTCAGCTCTTGTGATTGGCTTACAGAGGACAGCGCCCATTTCCTCTGTGCTGAGACACACAAACTCACAGGTTATTATTAGATGTGCTGTGTGTGTGTGTGTGTGTGTGTGTGTGCGCGTACAGACTGTTTCTCAGAGATGTGAATCGGGAAAAAGGTTTCTAGTCTGTAGAGTAACAACAGAGAATGAAATCTGAATCAAACTAAGAATATGTGAAATATTTGAACTGTCCGATCAGATTTAAGTATTAGATTTAAAGTTTCATGTTCGTTTGCACACACGTGAACATACAGTCACATACAAAAACATGCAGTCATGTACACACAGGTATGCATGAGCAACAAAAATCAGTGCGTTGTTTCAAAACGTGTCTTTGACCGCAGACCGCAGCATCAACAAACGTTTCTCACCAACGTGTTTGACCCGATGACTTCAGGTGAGACGTCCAGCCAACAGACGTGAAGCTGCTGCTTTTTCTTTCATCTACAAACAGACTCAAAGCTGAACTTGAACACAACAAGAAAGAACAAGAATAACAAGACATGTAACATGGTGTGGTGCCAAGTGGTATAGTGGTGTAGTGGAAATGGTTTACACACTTCCTGTCTCCTAAGTGGGCGGAGTCACGTCTCCCATGGAGACCGTTAGGAACCACCATCTCTCCTCCTCGTCTGGAAGTGTTATAACATCGTGTGAATGGATTAAAGCAGATGGATTTTGTGTTGCATGATATTTGTTTGATGTAAGTTTGAACTTTTAATTCATGGTTTCACCTCTAAGACCATTTAAATGTCTGTTTATGTTGACAGGTCTGGAACAAACTTAACTTGCTCCTGACTTGTGTCTGAAAAATGACATTTTAGTGTCAGAATGTTCAGAAGATATGTGTCTATGAAAAATGGGTCCAATATGTATCTTGGTGACGATGGGGAGAAAGAATTGGTTCGTTCATTTCTCCTATAAGAAGGAATGGACTCAAGACTGCTTCCTGTCTCATAAAGGGGCGGGGCTGTGGCGAAAAACCATGTGACACTGATACAGGAAAGAACGGCCAGTGAGACGTCTCGCTTTCTGTTAACTGTCTTATGTTATAACTAACTTAGAAACAGAACTAAGATGACATATGATCTGCAGACTTTGAGCCAGAGATGGTTTATAGAAAGTGAGACTTCTATACATATTGGACCCATTTTTCACAAGACACATACCTTCTGAACATTCTGACACAAAAAATGTCATTTTTCAGACACAAATCAGGAGAAAATTAACTTTGTTCCAGACCTGTCTCTGTCTCAGCAACACATTCTCATGAGATCTGTGAACCGGTGCTTCCCGCCTTGTTTCACAACGGACATAAACGGACATTTAAATGGTCTTAGAGGTGAAACCATGAATTAAAAGTTCAAACTTACATCAAACAAATATCATGAGACACAAAATCCATCTGCTTTAATCCATTCACACCATGTTATAACACTTCCAGACAAGGCGGAGAGATGGTGGTTCCTAACTGTCTCCATGGGAGACGTGACTCCGCCCACTTAGGAGACAGGAAGCGTACACTTTCACACCATTGGTGCAGCGTACAGTGGGGGATCTTGTGTTAATACTGACTTACTTTGTTTGAGCCTTCCTGAGTGTTCAGAGACGTTTCTGGTGGAGCGTCCACCCGTTCGGACACATTCACCAGCTCGAGTGAAGTTTAAATCCTCAAACCACTTTGATGTTCTCTATTCTGACATTTCACATCTCCGGTCTCCACACATGCCTTCTCACCTCAACTTCTACAACTTCAGTTTTAACATAAAGGTCTGTTTACAACATCCACTACCTCTACATGTCACTCTAAAGCACCAAAATTTCAGACCAAACAAATGCGTCTATCGTTTGATCAGTGGTTTAAAAAAAATTGCGGCATTTGAACGAAACTCCAACAGAAACATGGCAGTGCTGATCCAATATGCATCAAGACAGTCACAAATGTTTCCAACTAAAAATTTGCTCTCTCTCTCTCTCTCTCTCTCTCTCCCTCTCTCTCTCTCTGTCTCTCTCTCTCTGTCTCTCTCTCTCTGTCTCTCTCTCAGTGCTTTCTGTCCAGCAGAGGCAGCAGTTAGAGCGGGTCACATACTCGTCTCGTTTTGCTGTCGCGCTCTTCTTCCCTCCAGGTGTGGTCTTCAGCTTTCCTTGGGCGGCGCGATACGTCACTAACAACTCCTGCATCCGCTACATCGCTGCAGACTCCCGTAAACGTAATGCAGGTCTGTCTGTTCAGCTGTCTGTCTTTCTCCTGGGTTACGTGGATAAGATTAAACTCTTGAGCCTCAATGCAACTTTTTAACCTCAACTCTCCCAGAACAAAGCTTTATTAAGCATGAGGCTAATGCTATGACAGACTTCCCACCAACATCAGCAGAAGATATTAACCTTTGTTGGGCCAGCACCCCCTAACAGTTACCCTGGCCCTGGTTTATATCATGATGCAAACAGAATATCCAATGCTAAGTAACAGATTTGATTTAACTAGACAGTTCACCTGGACTTTCTGTTTAGTGCTAGCTGCTAATGTGAGCATGCTAACAGGAGAATGTTGCATTCATGTCATATCAGAATTAGCATGACTCAAATAGTGTTCAGTTCCACTGTCACTAAGTTGTCTGATGATTATAGTGAAAATTGTTTAGTTTTCTATTATCACACGTTTTGTGAACAACCTCACAGAGCTGCTAGCATCGTTGTGAGGTATCCCTCTGGTTAGATTCTGTTGGTTTCAAAAACATGGATTTACAGGTAAAAGTCTACATTTCTATCTTCTTAAAGGTTAAGGCAACACTTTGTTTCTTTTCACCTGTTTAAATCCCAGAGAAAGTTGTCGGCTATGTAAAAAGCATGAAGGTGCTTGTTGATCTAAACTGAATATAAGTTGTTGTCCTTGAACACACCACAGGGGAGTTCTGTACAGTCTCCAACTACAAAGTTCCCCAATGAATTTTCATGTTTGTGTCATTCAGATGCTCCCGGTCAAGGTCCGTCCCTCGTTGTCCACACCAGCGTTCCGTTTGGCTTGGAGCACCTGGAGAAAGACAAGGAGGAGGTCCAGCCAATCATCTTACAGGAACTCCGCAAGGTGCTTCCTGATCTACCTCAGCCAGTCAGCATCAAGTGTCAAAAGTGGAGGTACTCCCAGGTGAGCATCACAGTTTAGAGTCCTGAGAACACAGAAATCCCACTGTGGTTTTGACCCTGAACTCCTCTCAACAAGGGAGTTTGTGATTTATGAGCCCTCCTGTGTCTGCTGCAGGTACTGACCTCTGTGCCGGACTGTCCGGGTCAAATGACCATTCTTGACCACCCGCTGCTCGTCTGCGGTGGCGATGCCTTCAGCCACTCCAACTTTGATGGCTGTGTGGAGTCTGCACTGAGCGTGCTCAGGGCGCTGAGGGCCTCACTTTGAAGCCTGCAACACGACAGGAAGGGACTCCACCACCTGACATCTTTGTGCCAATAATCAATGAAGTCCGCTGTTGACTAAAATGCATTAACAGTTGGTGAAGTGTTCAATTCCATTTAAATGTTTTGGCAAATGATTGTATCTAATTGTTTCATCTTAAAATAAATAAATGTGTTCATCTTTGAATGAAATTAATACATTATTGTCTGAAGATTGAAGTTAAACAAATAATTCATGTCGTGAAAAATCCAAAAAAGTCTAAGATTTAAATTGCAGCTACGTCCTGTAGAAACCATCTAAATGCCACTACAGGTCACTGTATTAGAAGATATATTAAACCTGATTTACCTGAGGGATATCTTGGAGCTTGTTAGCAGAGGGTCAATGCTATCAGTTAAGTATGAGAGCAGATTGGTATCTTAAAACACGTGTTATCTTATGAGAACATCTCTGCTATAGTATATTTATATACAGTAGATATATAGATTTTGTCTCGATACCAAAACCAGGAAACTTGGCTTCGATGTCTAGGTCTTGGGACTCGAGTGCCCGTGCATATATTTCGCTTAGGCATGGCTGCAGGCTAGGAACACGGAAACTGGGCCTACCCTCTAGTGGCTCCACTGGTGGACCTTAGAACGTTGTGTTTGGGCCAGCTCCATCTGTGGCCCGATGGCGTCCCTTTTTCATCCTGACTCCATTGTCAGTTTATTTTATTGACATTGACACGCTGACAAAACTCCAAACTTTACTAAGCAATGAAAGGGGATATTCTCGGACATTCTCTCTCACAGAAACTCGTGCTCTCTTCTTTCTCTGAATCTCCCTCATTCATCATCTCAGCCCCTAATTATCAAATATGCACCTGTGTTGGCTAGGTAAGCCCACCCCCCAGGCTGACACTCGTAAAGGACAGCCAATCAGAGACAGTGTGGCGAAACTATCAAGAGACTGTGCTGTGACAGTGGGACTGTCTCGAACAGTTGTCCTGTATGGTTGTCAGGCTAGGGGGTGGGCTTACCTAGTCAACACCAATGTGAATTTGAGAGAGAGAGACCAAGTTGATGAATGAAAGAACAGAGATCAGCTGGGAGCTGCCAAAGAAGGCTGTGTGACAAGTTTACTGTCTCAAGTTTCCACAACAAAACAAATAAACAAATATAAATATAATTGTTTACAAACTGTTTACCAACCAGTTTTAAGAGCTCTTGTACTAACATCCTTCATACAGTCACCTTTTCACAAAGTGGTGAATCTCTCCATCCTTGCTTGTGAAAGACTGAACCTTTCGATGATGCTCCTTTCATACCCAGTCATGATCCTCTCACCTGTTACCAATGAAGCGGTTTACCTGTGGAAGTTTCCAGACAGGTGTTTTTGAAGCAAAACTTTCACACTCTGTTGTTGCTCCTGTTTGAAATGTGTGGCTGCATCAAATTCAGAATAAGTCAGTATTAACAAAAAATAAGTGATGAGATGGAACCAAAAGGATTAGCAAATGATCACGTGATGTTTGATTCATGTTTGACAATTGTTCCTAACTCAGGGCTCGTAGTGGACGGACTGATGCTGGTGAATAAAAGTCAAACACAGATGGAGTGAAGAAGCTGCCACTTTGTGGTTTCTCTGCTGCTTTACTCTTTGATCTTTTTATAGAAGCAGATAAGACAGAATTAGTTATGGTTTGGTGCCCACAAGGCTCAGTGTGTGTGTGACCTAATTTTTCCTTGCCTGTTCTCAAGTCGTTTGGAGTGCGCTCAGTCGTGCTGCTGCAGTGCATTGTGGGCAAAGTGATTATCATTTCTGCCGTGTCACTGGTAGATCTCAGTAAAATGTGTCTGTTCACACACTGAACTTGAGATGAGAACTCAGGACACACACATGGGCCAGCAGCTGCACATGAACCCGTTTAAACAACGTATAGATGAGACACACTCAGCGAATGCAGCTGACAGTCTAATCCAGTCGTGTTTGTCCATTTGCACTTGAAAAGGCATCAGTGTTAAAACACAAATGATGTGAAATGTTCCTCATCTGTTTGGATGTTGGCTCAGCAGCATTCAGTGATTTTATCTCAGCTCCTTCCACAAAAGCAGCAGCAACATTTAAACATGGACTACATCCTGCAGCTGCAGCTCAATGCTGCTTACCCACTATGAACAAAAAATCTTTGATCACATTCCATCAGGGAGACCAATCACATCATGTGCACAATATGTATGCATGTGCAGCATTTGTGTTTCTGCTCCAACAAACTGACTGCCGTCTGGTTCTCAGTGTCAGAAAACATGCAGAGGTTCTATCTGAACTGATGATTTGATGCTGTGTCATGTTTGAAAATGCTGCTCAAATGACTGGCGGCATAAAAGAGGAAATGTCAGATGATCTTGAGTAAGTAACAAACTGGTCTCCAATCAGGGTTTTCATGCTGACAAACGGTAAACCTATGCTAAAGAATGTGGTACAACTTTGAGTGAATCAATGAGGAAATAAAACAGCATGTCAGACTCTGAGGAGACGGGCAGACACTGACAGGTTTGCTGAGGAAAAGCCGGCACAAAGGTAGACTTAATGGAACTGAAAACTACTTCCCTCATCTCAGGGTTAAAGGAGCAGTTGAGAATTTTTGAAGTGGGGTTGTATGAAGTTTTTATGCACAGCCAGTGTGTGACCCGCAGATGGAGATCAGCGGTGTCACATTGAAGGGAGGAGAAATCTCTGCAGCTCAAGCCAGCGTTGTAATGTTGTAGACGGGGTCAGCAGAAAAACGCTTTTTAGCCACATATAGAAATTCTTACCTAAAAAATTAACACATGTTCAATTGTATGCTAAATTTAGGATTTTTTCACCACTTTATGCAGCCAGACAGTCGTTTATTTTGGTTATCATCTCTCTATTCCTCTGAGCCAAACAGCTGATTGTGGAGTGATACAGCGTGCGGTGCAGAGCCCGGCGTTTTAAGAGGAAAAAATTAAGTGCCCGGTACTCCCCTCATTCACCTGCTGGCATGTGAATTGGGCAGTCGATATCGGCAAATCATCATGTGATAGTCTATGTTCTGAATTTCTAAAGTGAATAAAAGAAACTAGAAGACAATGCTGATTTTCACAAAGTTAATTAATTAAACAAACGACTTGTAGTTTTCCGCCTCGGTACTTGACTGAGAGCTGTGTCGTCATCAGGATCTGTTCCTGTTCGCGCTCTCTTTGTGCCCTTTGGAGCCACGCCAGCATTACTGTATGTTTTTGTTTCCCTCGCTTTTCCCTGTTCATCCAACATTGTTATGACTCATGAGTTAACATTACTGTGGTGTTCCACCTTAACAACAAAAAACCTAGTGTTATTTAAGTGTCACCGAGAGATGCTCTGACATGGAGCGGACAGGAAAGGGTAGTGGGAGTTTGTGAGGGGTCCTGGTACAACAGGTGGTAAAATCTTAAAGTGGGAGTGCCTTGACTGGCCCACTTAAAGCACTGGCAGTGCCAAAATGAACGGCTGGTGGCAAACAAAAGTGTTGAAAAAAAATTCTAAATTTAGCATACAATTGAACACATTTATGTGTCTATGTGCACAGAGTTCTCCCTAACTGCTAATCACCTTCTGCAGAAGTTCAGGCTGACTGTGCAGAAGTGCCTCGTACATCCCCACTTCCTAAACACTGAACTGTCCCTTTAACATATTTAGAGTTTCCACTAAACTTTCTCTTATGGTAACATTATAATGCTTCAGATACTTGGATGTTCACATCAGCTGCACTTTGTGTTCACTACTAATTAGTTAGCATTAGCGTATGAACATTGTGTAAGACTCTTTGTGCAGTTGTTTTGCCTCTACTTTTCTTTTTTGAAACTTGATTTCTTAAATTGGGGTTTGGGTTGGAGAGATAAACAGTCATGGGAGAGATCAGGTTTGAACAGAGCTAAGACTCATGGGAGTTGTAGTTTTTATTATAACTCCAGGGACAACAACAGCTGTTTATAAATAGTTTATTCACCTTTACAGTGTTTTTATTCATTATAAAACAAGGAGGGAAAGAATAAAAGCACTGGGGGAGGGGAGGGGTCAGTTTAACATGAAATGTTGATCCACGGCTATACAGGCCGAAAGTTATGGTTGAGTTTTGTCTGACGGCAGAAACAATATGCAAAAACAAAAACAAAAACACAACAGTCATCATGATGAAAAAGAAACACTGGACCGCTCAGTTAAACCAGAAGCTGAAGGACAACATTCTGCTTGACGTCAGTCTCCGCACGTCACAGCTGCTTTAGTGGTTCAATATGAAATTTGAAGATAAAGCTGTTATCTTTGTAAACTACATGAGAACACACAGACCAAGAGGTAAGCAGTAAGGGGCGGGGCATGGATGGGTCTGATGTCATCACAGAACCATCAGCTGGTCTGAATGAAACGTGATGTTGAAGGAAGGTCGTACTTTGGAAGTCATGTTCGGGCGTTTTTTTTTTTCATGATGTGATTTTCCTTTGTACGCTCCTCCTGTTCGACAGATGTTACAAGAACAACAGTTACTGTACATGAGTCTGACGTGCAGAGAGCTGTCGACGAGCAGAAAGCTGTTTTTGGCTTCATGTAAAGGTACGGTCACGTTACACCTCCGCCCTGAGAACATTCGCCCCTCCTCTCCTTCACTTCCATGACAAATCCCAGAATTCACTTCCTGTTCGGTGTCACCTCCAGCCATCTCCAGCCAACTTGCAGGTGAGAGTTTGAATTTGCACGTTCAGCCAATGGAAACACTGACAGGGTTTTGACAAGTAGACTCCATTGATCAAACCATGTGTATGACACTACAGACGAGCCTGATGCACAGAGACGGTTCTGTTGAACCGAGGGTTAATGTGACCGCACCTTAAGGCAAAAAGAAGAACATGAACCATGTTCACATTGTCAACTCCAAACTAACCAACAAACAAATAAACATGTAAAAGAAAAAAAACATCAGAGTCTTCTGAGCTTCATTTTGGCAGGTTTGGTGATTAGATGTAAACAGAAAGAGGTGAAGCGTCGTCTGGCCGGCTCAAACTGAGAAGTAAAAGAAGCTTTCTTGCTGGAGGAATTAAAGGACTGAGTGGATTCTTCCTTGTTTGTTGATGTTGACTGTGATTGTTCAAGGTGAACAGTTTACTCATGTGGCATAAAATGCAAAAATAAAATCCTTTACAGACACAAGATTCAAATGTTCAGACAGGATTAAACTAACTTGTCATTACTGATCTTAAACATTCAACTCAGGACGTCAACATGTTGAGGTTCAGCTTTTCGTAGCAACATGTTACTCATCCCCACTCTTCTTTGACTTTCTTTTCTGAGGAGATCCATAAGCATGAAACCAATTTGGCAAAATCCTTCCTGAAGTTTCTGTCACTTTCTCTTCGGTTTTCTCTCCTATGTTGACTCTCTGGATCGCTGCAGGAACCCTGAACGTCTCATGCAAATTTAGTTTCATAATTGTGACCTAACAAATTTTGTTGTTCTGAATTAAAAGAAAATCTTGTTTCTAAATCAACTCAGGGTCTGAAAACTTCAAACCTCCCAGATGGACTTGACAAAGTTAAACACAGATGTGTTGTCTGCAACCAAAAACTGTAAAATGGTCAAAAGAAAAACATATCGAGCACCTGAAGCAGTCAGAGACAAGGGCAGCACCCGCCTGGCCTCAAATACCCAGAACCCGTTCAGTGCAAACTGGTGGCTGCAGTAAACGACCTGTTCAGCGAGAGCTGCTGAACTTCAGGGGAACTTTTTTAGGCTCAAGGCCAAAATAAAAATGTAAATCTGTAGTTTGTTTAAAAAAGCCTCAGCCATTAAACTAAATGAATATTTTTTTGGTAATACACAATATTGAAACCTTCACTTTAACCCTGCTGACTTGTTGGACACCTAAAACAAGCGATCAACGTGCATAAAAACAGAAGTTCTCTAGGAAAACCGTGTCACCATTAACAGCCATTCAACCCTTAATCCCGAGGAGCTCGAGGGGCGGGTCGTCTATAAAGGCCATATTATTGTGCTCTCGTTTATCGATTAGCCTACAGCA
This sequence comes from Naso vlamingii, assembly GCA_029822935.1. Lineage (NCBI taxonomy): Eukaryota > Metazoa > Chordata > Actinopteri > Acanthuriformes > Acanthuridae > Naso > Naso vlamingii. Next base: position 3,872,003 of record JAPQLA010000014.1, read on the forward strand.
GAGACTGAGTGAAGCACCACAGCTGCGTGTTTAGCCTCTTCAAGCTTTAAAATACATTTACAGATTTATTTTTTATTTGCTCTGAATTCTGTTTGATGCTGCAACAGTTGCGGCACTATTGTCATACAGGCCACGCAAGATTACATCTAAGCAAGAAGTTAGTTGATGCAAAACACAAACCAGTCATCTCTGTGTGCCATAATATTGGAGCAGTGATTTCAGAAGCCTTATTGGACACAGTCGTGTGTTTTTGTGCCTGCTGGGCCACTTTATCCCTCCTGATGTGTTCAACTTCTTCATGTTTGTCTAATACTAAAGTTTGGCGAATAACTAAAAGATATCCTGGGTTGGTTGAACTTGCTTCTTAGCACAGGTCTTTGGTTTGCTGGTTTTACTTGTAGATTCCACACCAGACTGCAACGGATGAGGTCTGTGTCCACACAGTGATATTTCTCTAGCTGGCTGCGGGCTGGTATGGTGAGTGCACATGAGCTTTGTTTCACTGTGTTGGAAAGGGGTCACAGCTGATGTGCTCCCACAAACAGATCTTTCTCTGTCTGGTGTGATAGTTTCTGACGGTATAAAAACATTTTATTGGTTATGAGGGTGACAGGTGACAAGTCTCACCCAATCTAATTTATGATTGGGGGCTTAAAAGGGAGCATCAGTGGTCAAGTATCAGTGATTTTTCTCTGGAAGGCAGAACGCTGCAGCGTCTGCTCTCTGCTAGTTGGGAACAACTGAAAAAGACGCTGGTGCTTAGAAGAAAACACTATGTGGACACAGGCACCGCGCTGCGCACATTTTCAGCTCCTCTACTGAACGGGTCCACACACCAGTTGTGTCTGAACGGATTTATGACAGGAAGTGAGGCTAGGCCTTACAGCACCTAGCAGGACTCAAGACAGGAAGTGTGTTGTTGCTGTAAAATGCCAGCGGCTACACAAACAGAGCCACACTGACGACTGAGCTGCGTGGTGTCACAGATCAATGCTGGACAAACACTCGTGGCTGGTAGAGAGCACCACAGCAGGACAACGGGCTCAGCAGCAGCCCTGGCTAGCTTAGCACCTTAAACCCGACAAGATGAACTGTAGGCCCGACAATGGCTGTTCAAAAGCACTGGTTAGCTGTTAGCACGAGGCTACGACAGGCTTTCACTTAGCGCTACACCTCAAGATGTGATCACACAGGATGAATCTTTTTCTACTCGTTCCAACAACTTACAGGAGTTTTCGAGTTGTATTTTGTGGTTCACATGTGAACAATCTGACATTCCAGTGTCCATTTGTTTGTTTTTCTTCAACAAAGTCGACTTACAACAACCTCTCAATTTTTCTGATTTTTAAATAAGCCTTACAAGAACTGATTGGCTCCCTTGTTCTGCGATCTTGGAAAATTAAGAAGTGACTCAGAGATCTCAAACGAGGATATTTCATTTATCTGCTCCATACAGGTCACAGTAAAAATAAGAAGTGTTTTCATGCAGAGAAACATTTTTTATCTTTGAGGAAATGTCTCTTCTCCGATCAGATAAAGGTTGAAGCAGGTCTTTGTTATGTATGTGACAAATGAAGTGCACCTTCATCACCTCCTACAGATTCCTGGAGATTTATCATCTAAATTATTTTGGGGATCTTGATCTGTTCCTCCAGGGTTTTTTTTTTCTTTTTTGCATTCTTTGAAATGCTTTTATAATATTGAGTGAAAAAATCCTGGAGTAATGTGTCCAGGTTTGGTGAGGGGTGGGAACAAAGGATGCACCTTGACCAAAAACTGGTCAGGGGAGGGTACAAGGGTTAAAATGTTTCAGCATCACCGAGAACCTCAATGGACAGCTTCAAGCTGGCTTTCTAAAGAATGGACATAAGCCCTCTGAATGTCAGGAAGAGTCGCTGACTTTTCGTTTCCTGCTCTGTTAGGGTCAACCTTTTTCTCTGACACAACTGGGATACCAAGATTGGAACCAGACATGTCTGATATTATCATCGTTATCTGTATGTTCTTCACGTCAAGACGGAATTTAAGGTTTGGAAATGTGAGCAGACTTCTTCCTCAGCATCTTCTGGACAGTCTTATGAGAACATTCTAAGTGCTTCTGCTCTTGCAGTTTCTAAGACTAAAAGGAACACTCAAAAAGAGTACATCCTGTGTGATCAGGCCCTTGATAGGTCCTACAGAGTTGACAACAGAACTTCAAGACCCGATCTTGAGTGTTGATATCACAACCACAATGAACAATCGCTAACTACAGGACCAATGCAAAGCCAATGATAGGTAGTAGCACCAAATGTTAGGACGGAAATCAGACATCAGGACTAAAACTTCTACCCACATCCCGTCAGGAAGCAGATGTTCCTTTAGATGATCATTTGGGATGCTCCAATCAAACAGATGCAAGTCATTTTGCAGTAGGAGACAGCAGGAGGAACCTTACTGTGCTGAGATGCTGTAAGAAGATTCATCTACACAATAATCCTCTGAAGCTTGTTTGAACTAAAAAAAAAAAAAAAGGTTTTAAATTCTTTAAATCCCCAAAATTCAGTGAGAGCCCAGAGAACCTTTTGGTAAGTAGTTTTGAAAACTCCAATTAAACTTGGGATCTAAAAAAAATCTCAGCATCCCAAATGATCATTTGCTCCTGTAACATCCAGAAGAATTAGTCTCAAACCTGCTGTAAGGCTCATATAGTCCTACAACCATTTCGGTTTGCAAGAAAGTTAAGTGGTTAAATGTCTCCAAGAAGAAGTATTGGGTAAAATGATTAATAGTCTATGGACAGAGAATAGTTATAGAACATCACCCTTTTTGAAATGTCAGAAACCAAAGACATACAAACGCTAAACCTCGTCACTCTGAAGACCGACTGTGGTCAGGAAACCTGCTGGAAGCTGTTCACTCAGCAGCAGCCGTGCTGACTGAAGAACATGCTCAAGCAAACTTCTAGCACACTCCTATAACAGAGTTTCTCAACATCTTTGGCAGGTAAACCCAAAAATTCAGAGTTCATGAGCACAGACGGAGCTCCAAGTGGACAGGACAGTGATATTTACCATAGATTTTTACTCCAAAAATGTATCAAGCAAACATCACTCTGTTTAGCTGTTGACCACAAATCCATGTTGGGTCCTGACCTCAAGCTTGAGAAACTCTGAGCTACACCTCACGAATGGCAGCTTTAAAAAAGGACTGTCTCTCAACAGAAAACATGCTACATCAGCCAAACAGGCTGACGGTCTGAATTTGCACGCAAATACGAACAAAGCCATTAATATTCAGTGAACTGTCCTTTATAAAGTGCAAAGCCCACCCACATCCAAACAAGGAGCTCTGGAGACGTAGATTTCTGATGTAGTTTGTGTCAGCATGTGTCAGCCTACATGTGTGTATACATCTGGCTGGAGGCGTGGTTATACTGTGAGTAGCTTGTTTGTTGTTTAGCTTAATGTTTGATATATGTCAGAGTACAACGCAAAGACGTTTTCTGTTACTGTAGGAGCTAATTCAGGGGTAAAGAGTTGTGATAACATTTGTTCACAGTAGATTTGAACTGTATGTGTTTTCAACAGTGGATGATTGACAGAATGCAACAGATTGCCAATAATCTACATTTCTTTTCTCTCCATTGTCACATTCAAACAACAGGCTGTCCCTTCTCTCTGTGTGCTGGTTTGTCTCAAATCTAGTCCAGACCAGCTGAAACTATTTCACTTTTGGTAAAGATGAGCACTGAGACTGGTCCAGCTTGGTACAAATATGACTCAAGGCTGGGTCAAAGAGCTCTAAAAAGAATTTAAAAGTACGTCTGGAGGGCTCCTCAGTTCTTTGGTAGAAGTTCCCAATGTCAAGAACACAAAACATCACAAGGATAAACCCTCAGAACAAAAGTTTCCTAAGATAAAAGAATGTCGTACTTTATTTGATTACAGAGCTGCACTAGTCCTGACTGACTCGGACTCGTCCAAGCCAACTCCCACTGCTGCGTTCATACTGGTTCAGACTGACTGGTCTGAACTGGTTCAGAATGGCTGCAAAAGTGATCCAGTCCAATCTGATCTTTTAACTGTCTGGGTCTTTCTAAGACCAGGGTTTTGTTCTTAGTGTGTGTGGAAAAACTAATCAGGAAAATGAAAATTTTAAACAATTAGCCCCTTGGTAAAGGAAACGGCATCCCATGATATCTCTATAGTCCAGCGTTTTTTCCTTATTTACTTTTAACCTAACAGTCAAGACCTTTTAATTTAATCTCTGACAAAAACACTACATATTGATCCCATCAGAGGTTTAAACCAACAAACAATTTTGTTAAATTTATTTCTAGAGTTCAGTGTTAGCATCATCAGCTGGTTTCAAATAAACCCACATGGGTGTCCTCAAACATTGGGAGGTTTGAAATGAGTGAAATTACGTTTGTAAATTTCAGCTCAGATGTGAGCACACAGAGAGAAGAGTCAGCTCTCCAGAAAAGCTTAACTACACTGTTGATTGAAGAGGGGATGAGACGGAAAAAAAGACTGATGTGGATGAAGTTGGTTATGAAGGAAGGATACAGGGGGACTGTGGGGATTCATCCAACAAACATCTTGGTGTAGTCACTAAAGAAGTCTACTTGTCTTTCAGTTTGTTTATATTCAAGTTTTACTCCTTTATTTTTTAAACCTCCTGTCTGTCCATTCATCTGTCTCATTGTCCATTCGCTGTCCTTTTGCCCGGCATGGCCCCGCCCACACATTTATTTCGGCCCTCCTCACCTTCGACCGCCATGTCATGTGATTGTCCAGCTGTGTATCGGGCAGAAGAGCGGGAGGGGGCTTTTATACTGACCTGAGCTCTGACTTCAGAGTCCCACAGATCATTTCTGGTCCAATGGTTATATTCCCCATTAGGGTTCATGAGTGTGTACACATACATACTCTGTGTCTGTGTATACACACACACACACACACACACACACACACACACACACACACACACACGGACACACACACACACACACACACACACACACACACACACACAGTATTTGTATGCATGTGAGAGTGCGTGTGCATCAGACTTTCGTGATCTGATTGTGATGGTCCTCTTCGAATGGTTCATTTTCTGGGTCCGAGTCCGTCGTGTCGGAGTAGCGGTAGTGATCAGGTTCGTTGTCGCTGACGTCCGGTGTCACCGAAGCAGACGAGCTGCCCATGTCACAGTTAGCTCCCTCCTCTACCGTCTTGGTAAAATACAGTTTCACCTGAGGCAGACAATGAAATCAATTAAGCTGCATTCAGACCAAATCAGGCGATCCGGCAAATTGCCGCAGGCGAGTGTCACTAAATTGAAATAACCGACCGATCGTGTGACGTCAAGTTGAGTTCTCTATTCCTCCACCAATCCAAAAGTGGCGGTCAATCGCTAGACGACGGCCCCTTTACGTGATTGGCTGTCGCAGTGAGATGTAGGGCTAGAGATGTCACGATTAACTGGTTTTACTATCAACTGTGATTAAAAACATCACGATTATACAACTGTGGAGACTCATTAACAGGAGGTTTAAGTGACAATAAAAAAAAAAAAAAAAAAAAAGTTTATTCATTCAAATGAACAAACTTGCGTTTTTAGCCGGATCAACTGAGTGCAGCCTTACATACAGTGTTCTTTTTGACAAACAAATAATTAATAATTGTCTGTCAGAAAGAACACTGTATTAAGTTATCAATGAACGCAGGCTTAGATTGAACAGAGGTTACAAGTCCCACCCAATAATTAGCATACCCCCCCCCCCCCCCTTAAAAAATCAAATTCATATCAGAATTAAGATCAGCTGAAGTTTGACTCAAACCAAAACTAAACACAGCAAGGAAACCAGTTCTGATGTCACTGATGGAGGCACATTACTAGGAATACTGAGCCGGACTTAAGAGAGTGATATACCACTGTGTGATACATGATGAATGTAACTCAGGCTTTTATAACAATCAAAGCTTCATTTTCATGCTCTTTTAATATTTTGAAATTATGCTTTTCAAACAAGGACTTGGGCAGACATGAGATTTAGAGCTTTTAGTTCTCAGTGCAGCATCTGACAGAGTCACAGTTTACTTTGTCATTAAATGAAAAACTACGTGGCATTTCTGGAACAGTTTCAATTTGGCCGACATCAAACTTCAACATCAAACTCAGACTCTTGACCTGTCGTGTACCTGAAGGGTCAACTGTTGACCTGTTCATGCTCCCACCTGTCCACATTATCCACAACAACCATGCTGACGTCTCCCTCTCATCAAATGTCTGCCGTCCTATAGAGTCATTATGCAACTTCTAAATATTTGCACTACCAAAGAAAAAACAAGATCAGTTTTCTTTGGCAGTAAAGATGAAATGCTCACCTACAAGACAAGGTCCTAAAACCAAAGAGGAGTTTAAGAACTTTGGTTTTTGATTCTGACCAAATTGTTGATTCGGCTTTCATGTTGAAACACTAACAACAACATTCTCTCACCTTACACACATAAACACAACCAGGGAACTTATGACAGAACACTAAACTGCATTGACCTCGAGAAGTTTCAGACAGACCCATCAGGCACCTGCAACTTTTTCAGGGTTCTGATGGACACCACAGCCCAAATCAGCCAAGTCTTCACCTGCACACTGGTTTTTATAAAGCCCCGCCCGTTACCTGGTTGCTACAAAAAGGTAACGGATCGTAAATATTGTTCCAAGATGAAGCTACAAGCTGCAGAGAAGCACAAACTTGTGTTGTGACAAATCCTGCTCATTCGTTTATCATTATAAAAATTTCCACTTTGACAACATCTTCCAGCTCTTCCCTGGACCAGCAGACCTAACAGGCAAACAAGCAGTTCTACTTTATTGAACTAACTCAAAACCAACAGAAGTGTTTTACCTTAAAGTTGGGGGAGAAGTTCCTGTTGGCCTTGTCTTTGTTGGCTTTGTCCAGGTCGTTCTTGGTCAGAGTGAGAACCAGGTAGTCTCTGTCGTTGGTTTCTCCTCCTGTCATCATTCCCAGGTTCTGATGCATTCTGTCCGCTGGTTCACGCGGCGTCCCGGCACTGCCATTCTCTAGTTTATCGAGGTTGTCTTCTGGCCCCGGGATAAAGAACGTGTTCACCCAAAAGTGGAACATTTTTTCCTGGAAGGACAAAACAGAGTCGGTGGTGATTGAAGTAACAGGTCCATGTGTCTACTCCATACAGATGCCATTTCTTTCCTTCTGTCTTTACTTTAGTAGCGATTAATTACACAAACAGTCCACTTCATTGAACATTTGCCATCAAACTGAGTGAGTAAAAAGATCAGAGTTAAACTATAATCCACTGCCACAGCTCTGAAGGTTTCCAGCTGCACTTGGAAGATGAAGGTGAGCAACAAGTCTCGACTAAAGATGACAAAACGGTTTAAAGTTGATCCACAAAACACAACAAACCAGAAGTCTTGCAGCTCAAAATGTTGTAGAACTATTTCAGCCTCTGGTCTTTACTTTGTTTACATCCTCATAAAATAATATTAACCAACAATGACTCTTCCTCACCTTCTTCATCATCTTGTTCTGCTTGTGGAAAAACTCCACCTTGATGTCTCCACAGACAGGAAGTGGCTGCGGGAACTCAAACAGCATCAGTTTGTCTTCCCGCCGGGTGTAGGCGGGGTTGGATGTATGGATCTTTACCTTCAACTGGTAAACAACAAACTGTGGATCTGCAGCACAAACAAACAAAACAACAAGACAATTGTAATTCAGTCAAAAGATGCTGACAAAACCTGGCGAACGTTAAAACAGACAGACGGATGGACGGACAGATGGACAGACACACAGACGGACGGATCGACTTACTGCAGGTTCCTCCGGTGAACATGGGGATGGTTTCAAACAGCATTTTGTGGAAGAGCAGAGCGACAGGTTTGTACAGCAGCTGGTTCCTCAGCAGGAAGCTGTAGTACAGCACGTAGCGCCGCTGACTGGGAATGGTCACACCCTGATCACACACACGCGCACACACACACACACACACGCGCGCGCGCACACACACACGTTATTCAACAGGCAGCAGGCAGAGGATCATTTCCAGCAAGCTGTACGCATGCTTCTACCTCTGCAACATTTCAGGTTTTTGCTTCTGGAGTTTCTGCATGTGCAGTGATTTCAGGGCAGAACCCAGCGACTCTCATTGTCAGGTGACCTGTGCATGACAAACTCTGAACCTTGTTTTCATGTGACCTGTGGGTCTGACTCCAAAAACACCATGGCAGCACCGCAGACTGTGTGCCCAATAAATTGTTACTGTCCCTTTGGGCAAATCCGGTCAGATGGCAGGTACCTTGAACATTTTCTTCAATCACTCAAGGCAAGGCAGACAATTTAACTTCCAAATCAGAATAAAAACAAATAATGTTGATACAGGGTTTTATTAAACATGTTCTTCTTTACCTCTAAGTGTGGCTGAGTCCCGCCCCTTTCAGTGGACCCCGCAGACTTTAAATTGGAAAGGTTTTGCACAGTGGTCAACGGACAGAAACAAATTATTTTTCAATCCTGTTTAAATTGTGCCGTCATTCTCAAATATGATGTTTCTCATTTTAAAAGATTATTTTACAAATCAATATAGTCACAGTTTGTGGTGAAGACAGTAAAGTGCCACTTAGTTTTTGTGATATTGCTCAATGAACCGGGTCTTGTGTCTCGCACAATATCCGTCACCAACGCTGACATGGCTGTGAGTTTAACTCAGTGTCTTTGGTTCCTTCAGAATGACGGAAAATGGATTCAAAGAGGTCAAAATCATTCCAAGCATGAGCGCGTTGAGAGCTGCAGCTCAGCTAACGGAGTTAGTCGCTCCTGTCACAGATCGTCGTTCAGACGTCACTTACGCCACGATCGAGTGTGTTGTTTTTCTGAATACGTATTTTCAAAGTCTGACACTTCAGCAGTTGTGTGATAAACTGAGACTTTCTTGACTTGAAAAAATATCTTTTAAACTGGCAAAAATCATATTTAAGATTGGCGGAACAATTTAAACGGGATCAAAACATAATTTGTCATTCTCTGTTGACTACTGCTCATTTTTTTATGAAATAAGGTCCCATGGAACAGAAGTAGAAGGGCGGGACTTAGGCCTCTACATCTAATGACATTCTTCTCCATGAACTTATTTATTATTTCCACATTAACATGATTAGCATGATGGATTACGACTGGATTTAATTCTACGACATATTCTTGAATCTAGAATCATGAGTAGATGAAGCACTCGTCTCGAACTTCAAAGTTAACCCTGACGGCGTTGCGTTACCTTCTTGTCACGGGTGCGAACCTCTCCGTAGAAGTCCAGAGCCTCCTGAGCCTCCTGAAACTTGCCTCGATGCAGCAGGTAGGCACAGATCATGACGCCAGTGCGGCCTTTTCCTGCCTTGCAGTGGATGGCGGCGACGTGCTGCTCATCTTCGCTCAGCCACTGATCCAAGTCCTCACAGAATGGCTTGATCAGCTCCAGCTGGGGGGGGTTGTGGTCCTCAAAGGGATACTGAGCAACTGACAGAGACACAACAGAGCTGTTAGTCACATGACAGATCGGACCAAAGGTCTTACTTCTTAGATGAGGTCAAAGGAGGACTCTCTGCTTCTGTCACATCAACGACTCTCACCTCGACAGTTGAACTTGGCGGTGTCGTAATGCCGCTCTGCACATCTGTAGATTGAGACAGACAGATGTTACTCAAGTCTTCACTGCTGGTGAACCTGAATGAGAGCCAGCCTCCAAAACAGTCAAGAAGCACCTCAACAGTTTGTGGACCCTCACCAGCTGCTAACAGAATAAGCATTACACATTGTAGTCAGACTGTAGTCAGACTGTAGTCACAGACTCTGTATAACGTTACACACCGCTGACGTCAGTGCAGGTATCAGTCATTGCTTTCTTATGTTTGTTAGTCTCCCGACGGTGATTCACGTCACTGTGACTCCGATGCCCAACGAAGAAATCAGCACGGCAGACTTCTCGTTGAGCATGAGGAACAGACGACAGCTTTTTCTTCTTTTATCAAGTTTTCTTCCAGCGGGCTGAAAGTTAGTAGCGCTCTTTCTTAGTTGCGCGATGCGCCTGTTGCATCTGAATAGTTATCCAGGTGGAAACAGCAGACTTTAAGAGTCTTAAGGCTTATGCACGCTGTACTGTTACTGTGTGAAAAACAGGTTTGAAGACATAATAATAAATCAAGAGAAATGTAAAACCAGGATGACACCGGAAGAGGGCAGTGAAAGACAAAAGTCTTCCAGTAAAATCAGCAGGGTGACAGGTATGAATGGGAGGTGGTCTGATCAAATGTGAGCCGCGGAAACAAATAATGAAACAAGCAGTACACGTAAAACTGTGAAGTGATTCAGTACTTACAGGTTGTAGATCTTATAGTGATTCTTGTGCTTTGAGTCTAAAAACCTAAAAGAGAGACAGACAGGTTGAGACCATAAACAACGTTCAGAAACACACAGTTCATCTCTTCACAGCATTTATGGTCCAAGCTAAAAATGTCATGTTTTGGTATTTCACCGACTGCAGCATCTTTTCATAGTCAGTGTCAACGCTCAACTGCTTTTGCTGACAGGGTGCAATTAACACAAGTTTCAAATTTAGCAACAATTTAAACCAAATTTTTAGAAACTTGGACAATAAAATTAAACATGACAGAATGTTTGTTTCCATCCACAGCATTTTATAAATATATAATATACAATATATCATTGGTCGATGGAAATGAACAGCAGGTGGCGCTAATTCTCCAGTCTATGCAATTAAATCACTGCAGAAGAAGAGGACACAGTGAGATGACGTCATTCAAAGAGCTCCATTTGAAGTTTGAAAACATGAAGGAAATGAGCAGTTTCTGATGGTTTCATGTGTGGAAGCGATGAAGGTCACAGCCTCCTCATCGCTCCACACAGTCTGCAGACACAAGTGGAGTTTAAGTCACATGACTCAAAGACATCAATGTTCAAACACCCACTTTGGTTTGTCACACAGATTTCGACTTATGATTCATTTTTAAGATTTACTCTGAAGTTTGTTTGTAAGCAGAATGTAAACAAAAACATGTAAGATGTTGATTTTCCCAGAAATCCAAACATGAAACAGACAGAAGCTTTTGAAACTGCTGAGCAGGACACGTGAAGGATGTGCGCAGAAACAGATGATGAAGGCTTACCGTACGACGTCGTCGATGTTGTTCCTGTAGACTCCTTCGAGACGCTCAGCAGGGAAACCCATCGCTATTATGTTCGGGTAAATATCTGATGATCACACGTTCAGGATCAATACACACTCTTCTGTTTCAGGCTGATCAAAACTCATCACACTGAACTCAATAAATGTCATGCTAAACTTCAATAGCCAAAATACGACATTTAACTGACAGCACCCTCTAGTGGGTGTGTGATGTTATGACTGTTGTTCGTCATAAAAGGGAAGCAGTTACATGTTGCTGCAAAGCCGTTCATTTACTGTCTCCTAGCAACAGTCAAGAACTGCTTGACAGGAACCACGGACATTGAACAGTCCATAATTTACTTTGGAGGAATTTTCTGATTTCCCTCATTTCCCACAATGCCGCCCGACACTGATGCTGGAGTGAAGGCAGTGAGAGTTTGGCTGTTTCTTTCAGTTTCTGTCTTTTTTGCAGATGAAGAACTTAAAAAGATTCAACTTTATCCTTCAGTCAGACTGATGCAGGCAGCAGTTAGCTTCGCTGGAAACACAGATTAGCGACAGCTAACCCGACAGTGTCAATACATCCGACTAACACTTTCAGTTATTCCAAAGACTGAACTGTAGAGCAACAATTCAGTGCTTTACAGCACATAACATGATGGATTTCTTCTCGTATTCATGATAGCTATTTATCATTTTCAAGCTTACGCTGAGTGTAGCTTCATATTTAGTGTAGACATAGGAGGCGGCTTTCACATATGCACAGCTATCCTTAAATTACAAAACACAAAGTACAAATACACACACAGAAATTCAAATAACTGAAATAATTTGAGAAATGTAAATGTTGGTGCAGTTAAATCTAAACCAGAGTTTATTCTCTCCTGTCACACTGAACTCTGATCACCTGACTGGTTTCGTTTTAGTCGATTAATTGGAGAGCTGTTTCATCGAGATCGATTTGTCAGATGATGAACTCTCGTCCAACTTAATTCTCAGCAGTCATAAAGTCGCCTTGTTATTTTCGTGAGGAGTAAAGTGTGACATCAAAAGCCTTCCAGACTTCGTTCACTGTTACAGACTTAAACCAAAATTACTCGGGAAAACGAGGGAGTTTTTAATTTATTCATGTCAAAGTGTCGGTGTTGCTGCATTTTGTTGAAACTGAAAGGTCAAAATAAAGTCAAGTGTAATCATTAAAAAACAGCAACGTACTCATCACAGCAACGTCCAAAATGATGACACACCTAAAAACGATGGACTAACTCGTCTGCATCATGATGCTCCGTGAGCTCTGGGTGTCCAAGTATCAAAGTTGGCACATTTCAATATGTTTTATCTAATTATTGACTGAAAACTGCAGGTGCATCCCGTGACAGCGTCAGCAGTTAAATGCTGATGACGTGAGGCCTGTTAGCGTTGTGGAGGGCGGGCCACATGTCTTAGAGTTTTTCTTTAATAATTCCCACCAGTAATAAGATGTTTTTTATTATAAATTTCATTCATATCGAGTTTAGACAGAAATGTGCTCCACTGTATTAATTAATTAAGAGAATATCCAGCAATCCCTCCTCACTTGACCCGCTTCATTTTTAAAAATATGCTTTCCTCCATGTCTGCATTGAAACTATAGTGAATGTTGCTGGTATGATGTTAATATGACTGTCAGATTATTTCGGAGAAAACAGGCGAGATTCAGACTCGGCTCTGAAGCGTGCTGTGTGGCTGCTCTGATCTGTTAACATGACTTCACGCTGATCGGCTCTGTCTGACTATGTTTACGACTGACCACCACGCATGTGAAGTGCACCTCGAGCGCTGTGGCCGAGATAATAACAAGCATTTTTTCCCTGCAATTAATCGATTAGTTGAAGTTTATGTTAGATTTCAGTGGACCAAAATTTTCTGTAGTTAATCGATGAGTTGACTGACATAAAGGGAAAGACGGCTTCTCATTTCAGTCATTTTCCAGAAATTTACTGGTTCGAGCTTCCAAATTTCAGTTTTTCTGTCGGTCTTGAAGATACACTTCATGTATGAGGAATGCAGTTGGGTTTCATCATCAACTCATTTTTTAGAAACAGCTGTATGAACTCATGTTTGTGTTAAAATTAGGTGCAGGTAACACACCTGCTATGTCGACAAGTAAAGCTACGGATGAACACATTGTGGTGTTAAAACACACCTGTGTCATCCCTATACACCAAACAAACACTTCTTTCTTCTAACAGGTAACCATGGTAACAGCACTGTTGCTGCTTCACACCAGCAGCTTTAATGTAACCAGAACTGGTCCATCAGTGAAATGTGTCTCTGCAGTGCTGCCTGGTGGCCACAGGGGGCAGTAATGAGCTCCTTACAGTTTGAAGGAGCAGGTGAAGAAAAATCAAAATGCTTGCATAGTCTGAAGAGCACAGCATGAGTTCAGTTGGAGTGTGTCCGAGTCCACTTTGCTATCAGAGGGCGCATGAACACGAGGCAGTGCAACACCAATCAGTGTGTCACCTCTCATCCTCTTTGAGAGCCAGGTGCACCTGGACGAAGGCGCACTGCTGTTTGGATGGCGAAGACAAACAAGGCTCCCTGAGAGGAAGCAGGTGTATGAGGAGAGTATCCTCGTCTTGTGGCGTCATCAGAACTGTGACACAAAGCTGAAAGAATTAATGATGTCAGGAGACGAGGAGGGCAAACACTGCACACAGTGATGCACCGACAGGCTTTGAACTGATTATGAGGAGTCTCGCTGAGCGCCGCCATGTGTCACACACAGAACGTACGCGCCTTGTGACCACGCCCACACCTATCCAAATAGCATGCTCTGTGAGTAACAGGACAACACTGTGCCACACTTTAGACGTGTTTTTGTTGGTCAACAGCGCAAACATAAGCACAATGCACCAACAATGCACCTGACCACACCTTCTTTAAGACCAGCAATCCCATCGACTGACAGGTGAGCTCAGATAAATTTGCTTTTTAGATGATATGGGTACCGAGCGTCGGCTGGAAAATAGCAACAACATTTGCACTGCACTGCACACTACATTTTGGGCCAGGTGGAGGATGGAGCTCCTCGAGTGATTATGAGATTTTTTTAAGATGAATGTCTCAGTTTTCTCAAAGTTCAGGGATGAAGATCAAGAGCTGCTTTGTTAGAGTTTCATTTGGTGAACATCAGCAGCTTCACTGACACATAGTTGTGTCTGTTAAAAGATTTCACATCAGAAAAGTTAATTTTGCTAACAGAACTGTGAATAATTAACCATAAAATGACCTTTATTGCAGCCAGATTATCACAAATGTGTGCTGATATTTACAGCACAGGGTCACATTCACATTACAACGAGCTGAACAGTCAGAATCAACTGTCCGTCTGTCCCTCTGTCTGTCTGGCTTGTATGATTTGTTGTCTTGAAAACTCAAACATTATCTGTTTGTTCAGTTTCATATCTGACAAAAGAATCAAATATTCACATTTGAGAAGCTGGAACAAACTTTTTTTTGCTTAAACGAGAATGAACTTAAGATTCAATCATTTTCATAAAGGCAGATTCATTTTCTGTCAGTCAGCTTATTGATCACATGAAACAGCGACCACTTTTCAAATAACATAACATAAACACCTGATGATATTTAAAAAAAAAATGGATATAGAAACCCAACCCTGCTGTTCTGCCGGCTTTCCAGGATCCCCAGAAACTCAACTGCAAAATGCGAAGGAGTTGTTCTAGTGGAAAGAAACATCAGAACACAAGCTTAACTTCGCTCATTTGGTTTCACTTTGCATGAACCGGGTTGAGACATATGTCTGTCTGTCCACAGTCATCGTTTAGAATAAAACAGAAACGTGTTCAAATGTTTTTCAAGTTGCAGCTGACTGAACATTTAATCCAGATGTTAGAAATCTTTGAACAGCTGGATGTGGAACAAACACAGAGACTTTCTGAAAATGCTAAATCAATTTATAACTTGTTGGATACACACTTTGATACATTATTCTTACAATGTTCATATAATGTTAGAGTATGTGTTGGTTAAACATCAGTTAATGCGTATTATCCTGTTATTCAACCGGAGCTGGTTGCAGTTCTCAGGTGTGTTTGATGCTGCGCCCGGACTGCTGCTGCTGATGCAACGCCACTGTTAGCTTAGCCTGTTAGCAATATCTACCTTTCAGTGCTGTTTAAAAACACACAAAAAGCTCCTCACAAAACACGATGACAGCTTCAACTGCCGAGCTGGATAAACTTTAGCATGAATCGTTCAGAAAATTGATCCCAAACGCGCTGGATCACATGTATCACCGCAGATAAATGCTAACTTTAGCTAACGTTAATTAGCCCGAGTCCATCGTTCTCCTGCAGGCGATGAACCGCACGACGGACTAACGTTAAGTTACCGTTACCGTGAAAAAACAACTAGTTTACGGCAAAATCATCATTGGGCCAACAGAAATGCTCATAGAAAGTCAAGATTTCACCGACTGCTGGACGCAGCTGAAAACATGAACATGTTAGGGACACTCACTGACAGCTCACGTTCTCAGTTCAGACGTTTTTAGGCTTTCTTTGCGGTTATAACGTTAAGTTTTTAGCGCAATATACCATTAACGTTGCTGAATCTATCTATCTGTCTATCGTTATTCGGTTTGTTTAACGAGTAGATGCACATCATTGTAAAAAGTACCTTTATCTGTCACAGTCTGGTTTTAGTCTGCAGACTGATCATATATTTTCGACATAGTTCGGCAATACGTTTGATTGCGAACAGACTAACGTTAACGTTAATGTGAACCAGATTAACCAAAAACAATAAATAAATTAAATTAAATTGCAATAAAACTGGTCAAACGGTAAAAGGATACAGGTCAAGTCCAGGTCGAAGCCGTCCTCCTGGTATCGCCTTTTATTTCTGCTGACTATTTCCTTGATTAAGCTAGCCATGATCGGTGTCTCCGGTGATGTCCAAAGCGACGAGGAAAAACCAAGAAACCGTCTGCACTCCTCCGTCCCTGCTGTCTCGTTGCCGGGGTGAGAGACTAAATGGGACAGCTAGCCCTGGAGCTAGCTAGCTAGCTAACTAGCAGTACCCCAGAATCCAGGAGGTCGCAGTTTAGTTTTTTCCGCAGATAAATCCTTCCTGGCAGATAATAAATACGAAATAGGTCCGAATAGATTAAAAAATATATATCCGGTTTAACGATCTCTTCAGGTTCCACCCTGCGAGCTCCGGTGTGGCCAGTGGCTAGCCGGCCTTCGAGTTGACAGGCAGCCCAGCCGTCGATGATGTTTTCTGGGTCAGAACAAGGGGGCGTCGGGGCCTCCCCACTGCTCCCGCTGCGGGCCCGGGTTTCCAGGTCCCCCGCCTGGGGACAACCCTCCGCAGTTTTATTTTCAGTAAAGCTCCAGCCCTCCAGACGTCGGATGGGTCCAGCAGGACTCTTCCCGGCCTCGGAGTGCCGCAGAAACGCCGTGACTGGACGCAGATTGGCTGAGAGAAAATCTCTCCGAGGCGCCTTTGAGAGAAGGAAAGAGACGAGACTCCGCTGGAACAGAGCAAGTTAGAGACGGGAGCACGGGACACATCCGGTCAACGCCTTCAAAACAATTTCATTCTTTGTGCTCGTGATTAAATAAACTTAGAATTAATTAGGCCCTACTTCATATTTATTCATCTATTTACATTTTTATTAGATCATTTAATATTAAACTTACATTTTATGTGTTATTTTACCTTAGAATGAATAAAATTCTGCCCCCAGCCCCAAATATGAATATTGTTTTTCATAGGCTACACTGTGGATAATTACCTGTGCTTTTATTTTGTAATTTACTAATGTTCCGTCACATCATCTAACTTGACGATGCTACTGGCCTTTCCAAAGCAAACGCATCCTGTCAGCACACAGGGTTGCCAGGTTCTAGCAGCTTGATCCCCCCCATTCATTATAAAACAAGCTAGTAACATCTGTAGGAGTAATTCACAATCTGGCAACTAGCAGAGACTCTCTGACATTTCAGAATAAAGTTATAACAATAATAAATCTCTCTCAGAGCCGTTTTATATGATGTTTTTATTAGTTTTTGTAATTATGTCTATTATGTCTGTAACTGGCGGTAACATCAAGTGAAGAGACTGCAACAACGATGATAAAGACGGTGTGTTTTACGTATGCGTATGTATGTCTATGGAATATGTGCTGTCTTATAGCACCACCTGCTGGATCAATACTTAAGTCTGATTGGAATCAGATTTATTGCCAAGTAGTTTTATTTAATAACTATTAACAGAGTTAAGAAAATGACAAGAGAAGAATTTGTCAAAAATAAAAACATATACCTAATATAGAAATATACAAAACTGTGCAAATTTGTGATGCTTAAAATATTTCCGAAAGAAATGCTGACTAATATAAAAAAACTGAAGATCCCAGTGAATTAATCCTAATCCTTTCCTACGGGTATGAGGATTATTTGGGCAAAGTGAGGGGGATACTGGGTTAACTGGAGAGGGGACAGCAGGCTGAGTGGTGGATGTTTTTAGATTTTCTTTCTACTGACAGGTCACTTTAAAAGATTCTGTTTACATCTCATTGTAATCATGAGAGGTCGGCCTATCAGCACTATTTAAAACACAGGATTTGTTTGAAACTTTTTTTTTTTTTTAACAGTAAATCATCCTCTGCAATCTAAATGCAAAAATGAAGCAGTATATGTTAAACGAGATATTCCTTCTGCTTCGGACAGAGGAATCTTTATTAATAGAACACCTGAATATGTCACACAGTTTTTGACAGGGTCAAGGTTATTCGACTGGTAAGAGTTTATTATATTAATATTAAGGTACAGTCAGGATGCTTTTGAGAAAAAAAGAATTAGGTTCAGGGGCATGAGGAATTTGACTGCTGTCTTTCAAGAAAATAGTGGTGACATCCGTACTTGGCTGATAAACTTCTCTTCCAGTCGTAGAGATTCCCCTCAGGACATTCATGGTGATGTGATCAGTAAGGATTTGAGTAGCTAGAAGAAATAAATACAGCGAGATTGAGCAACCTTGTCTAATTCCTCTTTTGATATCTAATCTTGGGATAGTACCTTTTTGATAGAACAGTTCATGTATGATGTTTGAAAGGCACCAAAACCAAATTTCTCAAGGCAGTTGAATATGAAATTATGATGTATGGAATCTTGGAGGCTTTACAAAAGTCCTGAAAAGTAAAGCTGTTACTAAATGAGAGTAATCCAGGATATCTAAAACTAAACATATGTGTTTGAGATGTTTCTGTTTTGCATGAATTCAGATTGTGTCTCTACCATTCGGGACCCCTTTCAATTAAAAAAAAAAAACCCATATATATATATATATATATATATATATATATATATATATTTGTTAATTTTAAGGAGTGTAGGACCCTATAATATAATAATTTTCAGAAAATGTAATAAAACTTCCACTTAACTCAATCCAAAATGTAATAAATTTCTTTTGTTTAAAAGCCACTGTATTAAACATTCTTAGATTCTTAAAATACAAAATGCATAACTCTGAACTAAAAATGAACATAGTACAACATTATCTGTCAAGTTGCTTATTACATTATCTGTTGTAAATTAAAAAAAAAACACAAAACAAAACAATACAAAACAAATAAAAAAAACCCTGAAAATGTCATAAATCCCTCGTAATGTAGGCTAATAAGGTATTATGCTACATTATCATAACTTAATAAGTTATTACAAAATCAGTCAGGATATTTTATGACATTACTGGCCACACATTCTGATCGAGTTAAGTGCAAATTTTATCACATTTTTTAGAAAATTACTCCATTACAGGAGAATACAAGGAGTAAATCTGAACCCTCTCAGCTTGTAGGTGTAGGAGGCATCCTTGATGTACACCATCGTCACCAGTAGGGGCAGCAATGCACCAACGGCGCCTAGTCTGCCGGAAATAAACAGAAGAAGAACCAAACAAACCGAAGAAGTGCCGTGACGACTGAGTGTGACTACCGGAGCTACGAGCTGCTCACGTATTCCGGGTAAATGAAGCCTTTCTGCCGGTTTCCTCTCACACTTTTAACGGGGCTGTAGGTGCTTCGGTGTGTTTTACCGACGGTGGTAACTAAACTGTCCGTTTATCCGCCGAGGAGCCGCTTTATTACAGCCGGAGAGCTGAGAAGGTCAAGCTAACGCTATAGTTAGCATCAAACCAACACAGTAACATTACTTTCGGTTTTGTAACGCGGCACCGGAGGGTCCCAGACGGCGGTCGAGGCCCTCCAGGAGGTGCCCGGAGCCCCGCAGGGATTCTTTCAGTGATAATTTGAGCCTCACGGAGTGTTGGCAGCTGAAAGTTGCCGCTAAACGTTCAGGCTCATGTCATTGACCTGATATTCACACTGCGAGGCAAAGTTACCGATGAACCCATCCGGTTCACGGGTCTCTGAGTTTTAAGTAACGGTGTGGATAGAGAATTCGTCGGATGTGTCGTTTGTTATCAGTCGAGAATCGCATTTCCTCCCATCTGAGACCTCCATGTTTCACTTTCTACATGAGGAGTCATGATGAGCTGCCAAACCGGTTTCACCGTCGCGTTGCTTCAGCTGAGTTCAGAGGTGGACCGCAATCCTGTTTTTCAGCATAGATGAGCGACAGATATTTGAAATTCACAATAAAAAGTTAAAACAACTCGAACCAGAAGGGGATTTTTGAGCGCGGGAGTTTCTTAGAGTTATTTAAAAAATGATATCACACATGATTTCCCCCATTGCAAATATTTGAATTGCCATCATGTTTTGACCTGTTGCGTGTCCATCCCCCTCCTCTCCTTCACCCCTTTTTTGAGTCTCTTGTCTTCAGCTAAAGCCTGGAAAGAATTCAGGCTTGTGTGTGTGTGTGTGTGTG
>JAPQLA010000014.1:4129642-4140905 GCA_029822935.1 Naso vlamingii
GTCAAACAAACTGGCCTTTGGGGGTCCGGCGTGGTTAGGCACAGTACGAGTTGCCTAATGTGAGCGCACCTTAAGCCACCGTGCTGCCCACTTTAATGTAAGGCAGATTTAAAATCAGAAAAAAAACATTTATTCCATATAACAATATAACAATATCCAATACCTAAGATGACATATAGTCTCATATCTCAGTAATGCTATATCTTCATCTTGCTCAGCCCTAATTAAACTATGTCCTTCGTTGTCACTGTTTTAATAACTAGTGCTTCAGTGGCAGAAAGTACATAATATGAGTTGACAGAGATTTTCCAAACTCTGCATGACTAACGTCTTTAATCATCAAGAACAGGATCGTGTAGACCTCCTGTGATTTTTCCTGTGATGTCCAAAAAAACATACCATTATTTATTTATCTTGGCTAAGCTGACTGAGCACACTGGCATTTTCGTCAGCAGCACCTCACTTTTTACCCTAACAGCCTGAGGCAGTGACGCCACTGTGCTGTCCAACAGGACCGTGACTGTCTACGGCTGACTTATTGCTCCGGGGCATCACGACAGTATCTGTTGAAGGAGGGAAGAGCCCTACTCATTCACTTTCTCCAGTGAGATTATTTCTCCCAAGCAGTGTTGAACAGGAGTGTCATGACTCAGCTCTTGGTTCCATCCACTCTCTCAGTTGTGATGATGTAACAGATGGCATATTCACCCTCATTAGTCACAACAAAGGCAGAGTCATGCCTAAATGTATCACAGCTTCGAGAGCTCTGTTTGCACAATTCGTCTATTGTGGCTACAAACTGAGCATCAGTTAGCCATGGGAGTCTGGTTCAGACAGCATTGTGATATTTTGGCTCTGCAGATCATACCAAAGGACTGTTTTAGCTCCAAGAGGGCATGTAAGCCTGCATGGGTGTAAGTCTGCAAGCTTTAACTGGCCTTGTACAAAAAGACAAGAGGCATGAAGTTGGATATACTGTCTGAATGGACTTGAGTTCTAAATATGATAAAAAGCTGTCTGACCGTAATAATCTGGGTGCCAGCTTTGCCTATCGGCATTTTCTCTGAACGTGTTTGGTGCCACACTGCAAAGTGAGACAACATCAACATCCTCTTGCCATTTTCAAAAGAGCTGAGTGTGTTTTTCACAGCAGGGTGGCTCGGAAACACCAAGTGATGTCAACATAGATAGCTGCAATCTTCATACACAGACAGGTGTCAGATAATAATAATAATTGCAAAGCCAAAGCAGGATCTTAGACAGCAATATAACAACTAAAAATCTAACTGTCAGGTGTAAAGATAAAGTTAAGATGTCAAAAGCAAAATGTCAATACAAATAAATATGGATATAAGAACATAAAGCGATAATAAAAACATCACATTAAAGCAAATAAATACAAATTTAGGCAGGCTGCTACAGCAGCTTCAGTGCACCTTAGCAGTGATTCTACACATCTCTTAAAGGGATACGCTAACTTTTTTTTCTTTTTGTTATTTTCCTCCCTCTCAAGTTCCAGACAAGACAATAGGATCCATTCTTTGGACTGTGTGTGCAGTAACAAGGAAGAGATGGGCAGAGCTCACCCAGCTTAGCTCAAGTACTGTCAATCAATGGGAAGTGCTAGCCTGCTAGCTTAAATGAATCAGATAAACGATCCAACAACTCCAGACAGTCCTGTGTGCTTGTTACTTGTTTATTTGCCACATTATGTTATGCTCGGACTCAGATTAGCACTTTATGTAACTATAGAATCAAATATGCACCGGAAGTAAACCACAGGGCGCATGCATGCCAGAAGACCATAGCAGCAGAAAAAGAAATACTAAAATATCATATACAATGCTAATCTGAGTCTGGAAATAACAAAGTGTTTAAACAAGTCACATCAAGCACACTGGACTGTTTAGAGTTATTGGAAGGTTTATCTGATGACTTTCTGGTGGAGGCAGGCTAGCACTTCCCATTGACTACCAGTATTTGAGCTAAGCTAATAAGCAGTGCACGAGCTCTGCCCGTCTTTTTCCTTGTTACTGCACACACAGTCAAAAGAATGGTATCTATTTTATTGTCTGGAACCCGGGGGAAAGCATATAACGAAAAGAAAAAAAAGTAGGCATATCCCTTTAAACTCCATGGGAGGGACGGAACACCAGTCTTACAAAAGATACCCTCCCCATCTAAAATAACTTGAGCTCTCTTGTTAATCAAACTATTATTAGTTACACAGTTTTATCCCATCCCGCATTGACATTTTCAGTAACTTGAGGACGACTTGCTCTTTTCTGGTTTCTTACATATCACAACCAATGCACAAGCATCATGGTGGTCATTGAATATGTGTTGCCCACCAAAATTTCTGGCCATATTTACTCATGTCTTTCACATAAATCTAAATGCAGAAGTCACTTTAGTCACTGTTCCTAATGAAATACTAGCCAGTTGAGCAAGGGTTGAAACTTGGGCCTGGGCCTGCACGACGTTTTTATTCATGCCACAGAGCATAAATGGATGTTTATCTCTTAATTGTTTTCCCTCTCTTTTATTCATCTTTTTTCATTTAAGTTTTCATCTGTCCATTTGTTTTTCAGCTCAAGCGCGGTGTGAGCTAAAAGGGCTCAACTTTGTTAACGTTAGTGTCAGTTGGTGGTGGGTGGTGTCTGAAATGTAACACATGCATTAGGTGCTTAGTGCAGGATGGCTTAATGTTGCTCACAAGGAAGATGACAAGGTCTGACTGTAATAATGCTACGATAATAAACAAAAATATGAAAGATGGCTGACAGACTTTCTTTCTTTCTTTTTCTCTCTCTTTCTTTCTTTTTCTCACTGAGTGCTGGTTTTAGCTGAAACCATCCTACTTCCTCTCGGCCTCCTGTGCTCTCACTCCTCCTCCCTCCTCTGCTCCTCTGTCTCTCTTCAAGCGGGCAAGGCATAGTGTGTGGTTGGTGTGAGATAACAAAGGCTGAGGAGTTCACCATTATATAACTTCTGTGGAGGCTGAGGAGGTGGAGGAAGAGGAGGAGAGGCAGCAGGGTTAGCACGTAGGAAAAGGAGGGCAGGAGAGGGCTAGTAGCCTACGTTGCAGTGCTCATTTGTCTTCTACATAACACAAACACACACACACAAACACACACACACATGCTGGCCTCCTTCCCTTGCTCTCCATCACAGATTCAGCAGGCTGCACCTGCAGATATGGCCTCATAATATTTGAACTTTTTCAGCGTTTCAGCTTTGTGTACCCACGCTGACAACCACACATAAAGATTTTCAAGTGAAACCACCATTTTGCTCTCTCTCTCTTTCTAAAAGTGTCTATGTGAGCCCGAGTGCTGAGCAGGCAGCCACACACATACATACACAAACACAAACACACAGCCTCTAACTCTCAAGCTCTATGGCTCCCTCCAGCCCCACCCGCCTGTCCTCTGATGGCCTCCCGCTCATGCCACATTAAACATTTAGTGAGGCACTCTGGATCTGTGTGACACCGTCTTTTAGCGCCATCAAGCTAACAGCTCCCACTGTGGAAAAACATAGGTGCATGTTCATTGTTGTAAACCTGATACACCAGTCATAATATTCTCGCTACCCATCCCCGCCCCTCTTATGCACAGACACGCGCACTCCTGAATGTAAAGGCAAAACTGGTGGTTCAAAAAGGCCAGTTGTGTGTGGAGAGCAAGAGCTGCATTAATCAATATTGACTCCTGGATTGTGTGTCTGTATGTGCATGTGCATACTTATGCATGTGTGTGAGAATGTGTGTCACACTTTGCCTCTCTGCTGCAGTGAGGTGTGACCCAGGGTTGGGTGTATCTCGACCAGCGAAGTAAAGTGCTGCTGTGATGTTCCCTGCAAAATTTTGAAGACATGAGAGGAGACAGGAACTGGATGTCAAAGCTGTTTCTCAGCCAGTCAGATGCACTGTTGCTGGACTGCGTGCCCTTCAGCAAAATGTCACCCAAATATGACTTAATGTCCCCAAAAGGAGCTTTATTTAGTCTAGACAGGGTAAAATATTCAGCACCTTGTATTTTCAGTGACTTCACTGAACTGTATGCCTTGGCCTCATGCTGCACGAGCCTATTCTCGCGAGGATTCCTCGCCTTTACCACACACACACACATACACACACACACACACAACCATCATCATCGTCACTCCTCCTCCTCCTCCTCTCCTCAGCCCCTCCCTTTCCGTCTCTTGCTCGCCTCTATCCTCTTCAGCCTTGCCTGCCTGTCAGAAAGGTACTCCAGTATTGGAGGGTAGGTTTTCCTCCTCCTGGACCCCGTACGAGAGCCAGCCACCGTCGTACCCCAAGGCTCGGGCTCCCCTCTCACGGCTTCAAGCATGGCAACCACCGCTACTTCCACCAGGTTTACCGACGAGTACCAGCTGTACGAGGAGCTCGGGAAGTAAGCAGCAGTCGTAACGTTACAGTGTGCATCGTGTTTGTCTTGTCGTTTTGTCCCCCACCCCCGCAACCTCGCCTCACATTATTTCTGGTTAGCCAGTTAGCAGGCGATAGCTAGCCAATATAGCATACATTCTAATCATACGAAGGTCTTTAACAATTTGCCATTATGTGTCAACTGGAGTCTGTTGCTGTCGTGGTGCAGTAAGGCTAAATAACCGTTGCTATCGGCTAACTAGCTGCTCCCGCAGTACGTTAACTGAGAACAGCGCACTAACTTAACATTTTACGTTACTAGCCAACGAGCTACCATGCTGATATTGATAAACTAGCAGAGTTAGCCCGTTAGCATTGCGTCTTTTAGTCACTAATGGTGATGAATTCACCGCACAGAGGTTGGTGCATTAACAGCTGTTAGCCCTTCCGTGTTTGCTAGCCGGTAATATCTGGTCTGCTGGACCCATCAGCTGGGCCCCGAGAGACGCCGGAGACGTAGCCCAGTGACATTTCACCGGCCCACGGGTCTGACAGCTCCGTGCTGGCTCGATAGACCATAGGCTGTGGTCGCTCGGTAACGACCGTCAGGCCGGCCAATTTCCCCCCCCAAGCAGCTGCAGATGATTTGTGTAACCGTGTTGAGTAACGCTACGTACCCCTGGATCACTTAATGAGGAAGTTATTCGGTCCAGGCTGCTCTGGGTTGTGTTTGCACTGTAATGCCTATAAAGTCCGCACAGCAGCTCGAACAATCATCACGTTATCAATAAACGCATTGTGTTGGTGGGATAAGAGGAGGTAGTCGTCAAGCTTTGGCAGCTACAGCAGCAATTTAGCGTTTACTGTGTAAGAGGCAGTGACGTGTTTTCTCGGTATTTTGACGATGCTAGAAAACCGGGCCACTACCTCCTCCGTTTCATCATCATCCTCATCATCATCATCATCATCATCAACAGCAGCAGCGGCAGCATCTGTTGTTCTTGGCTGGGGAAGGCTTTTTTTCCCTGTTGTGCCCAAACCAGCGGCAGCAGGGCGACACTGGCCCTATGAAGACACACCGGCCTTAATTTCCAGCTGCCATTTCCAAAGCCGAATAATTGTCAGGAATCGATGGCACTGATTGCATAGCCAGTACACTGGGACACATATAATTACACACCTACACATCTCCTACAGTGGATGTGGGCTCTGCAGCTCCTGAATCTTATGTAGGTTGACCACTTACCTCGGCTTATGTTTCTGTGTGCGTTTGTTAATGCATTTTGCTCCGTCATAGCTTATTAATGTCAAGACCATGACTTGTACTTCTGTCACCTGTCACCTCTAATTTACTGGTAAATTATTGAAACTAAGAGCCGAGAGGAAGGAGCAGAGTGCAGCAGAAAGTAGCAGCCCTCCCTCTGCAAAAGAAGAAGCTCTGAACTGCACAGAGCCACATACTGAAAGTTGTACGGGCTGCCATATGTGCACTGTGAAAATCAGGCATAATTAGCTGTTATCTGATGCTCAAAACTGAACAACAGTAGCAGCAGCTAGCAGGTAAAAAAAATATGGAGCATTCATCAGTGTCAATATGAAACTCCTCAGAGCACGAGTTGCTTTGTCGTACGCTGTGCACTTCCTTTTCTGCTTGTGAAGACTTATAACTGAATGTTGTTACCTCGTGAATGTGTTAAATATTCCATTGTTGTGTGAGATGCAGCCCATTCTTTGTGCTGGCTGCTGCAAATTGAATTTCCTTCAGGGCAATAGGTTGCATTGTATTGTGTGCCCATCAAAGATTAGCACAAGAACTTGGCCATTCATTTATAATCGGAGACCTGAGCTGATACCAACACTCGTGCCTGAGAAGCTTGTTACATTGGTGCCGTTTTGCTTGATCGTTGCCCACCTCTCAGGTCGCACACACTGATAGTAATACCAGTAATGACTGTAAACTGTGTGTATTTGTGTTAGAGAGAGAGGGAGCAGGGTTATTAGTATACACAAAAACAAACCACTGCCACAGAAGTAGATGCAGCTTCAAATGTCACACTGTGCGAATGTGAGAGAAGAAGCACGTGAAATGGAACTGATTTTTGGTTGTTTATGTTCTCTTTCTCAGGGGAGCTTTTTCAGTGGTGCGTAGGTGTGTAAAGAAGTCATCAGGACAGGAATATGCTGCAAAAATCATCAACACTAAGAAGCTGTCGGCAAGAGGTACAGTAACATCAAGCACACTCACACAGACTCTGATATCTTTGGTCCGTTTATGTTGTAAATTGGAAAGTAGAGCCATATAGTGCACGTCATTTTTACACGATAATATGTGTCATTATTGGAATACAGCCAAGATTCTGGAAATCTTAACAAGAACAAGAAGTGAAATTTCTATTTGTTGCTTTTAAGACCTGACTGATATATTGGTTGGCCAATATTATCGGCCGTTGCAGATGTATCGGTATCGGCATATAAATCACCAATATGTGCCGATATTAAAATTGTTTTTAAGGCTGGAAAAGATGAACGTAAAGGTAAAGCAGCTTTATTGTCATTATGCAATGGATTGTACAATAAAATTGTGAGGTTTAGAGTGGAGGGTTGGTCCTAAGCCACTGCAACTGAGCGTGCGGCCACATATTGAGCCAGCCTACCTAATGTGCCTAACATGCATGTTTTGATGGTGGGAGAAAACCAGAGCTCCTGGATGTTAATAATTGTGATTTGAAATGGTATAATTACGCAGTTTGCGACGTGTATTTAACGACTAAAAAGTGTCATGTTTATTCTTAGGTGCACTTATGTTTGGAATAAAGTTTAAGATGAAAGATTTTCTGTCTCCACTACACATCTTTGTCACAAGTGCCTGATAACCACATTCAGCGGATATTGTATATGTACGTTATAAGTTGATATATATCACATATCAGAATTTTCTTACTCTCAGTTATTGGTATCGGCATTGGGCCCAAAAATCCCTTAATCGGTCGGGCCATAGTTGCTTTTTCTTTGAGCTAAATACTTGACAAATTCAAAAAATCTAGTGATGCAAGACATGGATTTCTTTACAGCAGATGCTGATAACTAATAATAACCCGCTTCTCATGACCTATACTGTTAAGTTTTAATGACACATTTTTGTATATTTAAAAAGAAGCTCATAACCTGTAGTTTATGCACACCTGAGGGTAAGAAAGGCTAAGATATGGAGAACAAAGATGGTTCTTTCGATATTCCATAGCTCTGACATGACCTGTTCTGACTTCACTACTTTTTCCCTGGCAACTTGTGCAGAACATGTTTAGCATTTTGCCGTCATGTTGTCTTCCTCTGAAGCTGTAAAAAAACGTCCAAGCCGGCGGCAGCATGTTTGGCTTGCTGCCCTACCGAGGGGCAGCGGATTGCCGTCATTACACGTCAGCAGCGTGCTGCACTTTTCATCTTTTTTTGTTTGTTTTTTTGTTTTATTAGTAGATCGCAAACCAACTTAAAACATGCATACTGCCACCTACTGTATTTGACTGTGGAGTTGCTGCAGTTGTAAAGCCAGTGAGAGCAATTTGGCTTCCTATCATGGACTCTATTCATAAATCATCATCATCTGCTGATAATTTATTGGAACCGATAAATAACACGCATCCCCACAAAATTCCCATCAATTCAATATTGCCATAAAGAAGTGCAGCTCATTGATTTGCATCCTCGTCTGCCAGAGATATTAAAGGAATAAATATCCTAGTGCAGGTCCACGTCCTCCGTCTCACTGCCTGTATATCGTCGTACCCCCCCACCTTATTGGTGAGTATGTGCATGGACAGGATTTCCAAATTTTCCAGTAGCAGAGGAAATGTTTGATTCAACCTGTATCTGTGGGGAGTTCTCATCAGCCACCTCTTGGTGGTTTAATGACCCTCTTTATAAACACTGTATTGAATAACTCTCAATCTCTCCTCTGTGGTATCATTAGACAAGCACCGTACAATGAATTGATCTAAATTTCTAAGATGCTCTACGTTGAAAGGGCGTACGGTTGAGACGGAAATAAAACAGTAAGAACTGGCAGGTCATGAAAGATGTTTCTTGTCTCTCATGTCGTTCAGTGTTGTTCTGGTGTATTCATGTATTACCACAGTCCTCACCAGATTTGCAATTGTTGCATCACTTGCGCGTCTCTGCATGGATCCACACCCGTGTGGACATGCCTGGTGTGGTGTGCCATGTGGTAATGATGATGTGAGCTCATGTCAGTGTGTCAGAACCTGCTCTGGTTTCAGACTGAGATACTTAATTGCTTTCTCCTTTTTGTTTCTGACAAATTAGGCCTGCACTCCTTCCTGACATTCACACACACACCTGGCCTCCTTTGTATTCCACACCCGCTCTCTCTCTCTCTACTTTTACATCTATGTCTCTCTTTCTCTGAGAGTCTGTCTCTCACTCATTGCCTTTCTCTTGTCTTTCTGCAAAGGGGGATTGGCTTGTATTGAGGCTAATCCACTTATGCTAAATGTATCTCATCAACCACTAAGACCCCACGGATTCCATAGGCGCCTCCCTGTTTGCCTTGTTGTTGTCTGTGTCTGATGGCATTTGTGTGTGTGCATTTGAGAGAGACAGAGAGGGCAGGGAGTAACTCTAATAGAGCATGTCTGCATTGTGAGGCATCTGTGAGTGTGTTGTAATACTGTTATTGTTCTATCCCTGGCCCTGCCGTCAAGTGTCCACACAGGGCAGCTTCTGGTATTAATGTCCCACAGAGGAAAAGTAAGGGCTCAGCAGAAATCTGTTGGCTCTTCGCAGAGGCAGGCAGTACAGTGTAGGCCTGTGAATGCGTGTGTGTTCAATGTTGAAGAAGAAATCTGGCCAGTAGAGGAGGGTGAGAAGATTTTTAACAATGTAGTCTTGCAAGGAGGTCAGTGACACCCCACACCACGGAAGCAAGGTGAAATAAGAGAGAGAACGAGACACCATAGACGCGAAGGAGGAACCAAGAGGATTTTGTGCTAAGAGAAGAATTGCGGTAGGCCGCCTGGCTGACGCAACATGCACCTACACGCACACGATAACACAACGTCCACACACACACAGGCAGCCAGTGCGTGAGCAGGCAGCTTGCCTGGTAGGATTTGGGTGGGTTTTTTTTAGCCTGATGGGGCGAGTGTGACCTCACGCGTGGCCTGGTGGGTAAGTCTCTCAAAGCTCTGGTAAACACTGCAGTAATCTGAGGAGGGGGGAGGGGGGAAAGGGAGGCAGGGAGGGAGAGGAAGGAAGGAAACGAAAGAAGGAAGCGAGGGAGGATGGGATGTCAGAGATGGGTGTAGGTAGCTGGCTGTAGGATAGTCCAGCCTTCAGGCGAATGGGGGTGGATGCGAGTGGGCAGCAGAGTACACACTATGCACGCACGCACATACACACACACAAAAAGATACACCTAATAATTACTTTTAGAGAATCAAGGGTTTTTACAGCTCTCTGGTTTGTAGTGGTTTTAGTTTATAAATGACCTAAAGACAGGATAGACTAAGCCTCCAAAATGTCACAAGTAACATAATTAAGTTAACACAAAGAAGAAAATGAGATTGATCTAAAACGAAGCTATATTAGTTATAAATGATGCTTGTGAATTTATCCACCCATACAACAGCTAGCTTAAATAACTGATCTCTTTTTAAAGAGAGACCACTATAAATCAAAATCAAGAAAGACATGTTGGTTTTATGGTGGTTGGTGTTTAAATGGTCTGTGCAGAATGAATGTTCTGTTTTATTTTGTTGTTAATTGAAGTGACCGTTGAAAGGTAGATGGCTGCTGCACTGTCTGCTGCAGCACTGTGTGAGAGAGAGAGAGAGAGTGCCAGAGTGAGACAGACTATCCACTTTAATGCACTCCCCTAATACCTTTCCTGCTCAGTGTTTTTTAGTGTCCGTGTCCAGCAGTTAGTGTCCTCAGGCTCTTTGTTGCTTTTTTTGTTGTTTGTTTGTTTGTTTTAAAGATGTTTTACTTCATAATTTTTATCCCTTTTTTTCACAATATCCCAAATTTCCAGTTATTTCCCTCTGTAGCCAAAGTCTCTCTCATTGTTATTAGTGGCAAACCATTGGGAGTCAGCAGTCCCCCCCGAGTATCGCCTGGTTCCAGACCTTTGAATCACCGCCCACGTCTCCAAATTGTTCATTGATCTGAACAGGTCTGGTGTTGCGCTAAATGCTAACCATTTTCCCCAGTTAGAGAAGTAGCTCAATAATCAGAGCTTGTAGGATGGATTAAGAATGAATTACATCATCTTTACACAGGGTAATGATAATATGGGACATTTTTTTAACAGAAATATGTGTAAAATCTGCTTTCTCTGCTCAATATCTTGAGTTTCTACGAGGGTTGTCAGTCGATTAAAATATCTAACTGCAATTAATCACATTATTTCCATGGTTAACTTGTGATTAATTGCAAATGAATCACAGTTTTTTTTCAGTTGTACATGTACCTTGAAAGGATATTTTTCAGGTTTTTAATAATCCTATCAACATTAGAATGCACAAATATGCTTGCTTTATGCAAACGTATGTTTAGTATTATTGCAGCAGTCCAAAACAGTGACAAATATTACTATATTTTGATCGAGCACTCGGCGCTGTGCTGTGTTTAGCCTGTTGTGATCAGGGCTCAATTGCTCATGTCTGTTGTTGTTGCTATGAAGGCCGCCAAACTCCTTTAGTGTTGTCTCCGTGTCTTATTGACTGCTAGTCATGAGTGTCAAATTAAACACTCACCCTACATTCAGGAGTCTGACCACACTATAATAGTGTCCCTGTATAATACAGACTACAACATGGTGTCAGAAAACAAGGCTAACAAAAACAAAAAAAA